>KZ820105.1:10940-23010 GCA_003144235.1 Violaceomyces palustris | reverse complement strand
GGGGGGGAGGATAAGAGGGTTGGGATGGAATAAAGATGCGGAGTAGAGAGGGGTAAAACATCTGCGCCCTTGGATCCGACTAATGCGTCCATTGCCATCTTGTCGTTCTTCCCCTTTCCATCCACCACCCGACCGACCGAACCCCAACAGGGCCTGCTTCAACTGACCGAGGCCAAGGTCACCATCCTGGCCCGATCCGGAGATGTCCAGCTGGCGCAAGAGGCGCTCAAGGCGGCGAGCAAGGCCTACAAGGACAAGACTGGAAGGGACGTCTCGGCGGAGGTCAAGGATGGTCTCGACAAGAACAGCGCCGGGGGGGTCATCCTCTCCGGCCACGCTGGCAAGATCAATGTCAACAACACCTTGGACGAAAGGCTCCGACTTCTCGAGGACAAGATGCTACCCGAGATCAGGATCGACCTCTTTGGACCCAACGAGAACCGAAAGTGAGTCTTTCCACGCACGCTCTTCCGAGGAGGCCAGTGGGGGAAGGGGGGAAGGGGGGGCAGGTATCTTTCGAACTTTGTCCCTTTCGAGTACGATACTTGCATTGTTGGGATACCTGACTGAACTGCAATTCCAATTTCTCTCCTTCTCTCACGCACCTTTGTTCAACAGGTTCTACAACTAAGACTTTCAGCTTTCCATCCCTCGGCTCAAAACCAAGGACGCTTCACCATCCCTTCATCTTTCTTATCCCCCACTTTCTCCCCTCCCTACCTCCGCCTTTGTGGTCTTCCCTCAAACCCCCCTTCCCCCTCCAAGCCTTGACCGTGTAAGCCAAAGATATATCAAACCATTCACCCCCAAGCTCCCACAACACACACACACACACACACACACACACATGTTTCGTCTTCCCCTATCGTCCCCAACTCGGGGTAGACCGATGAGGTCGAGGGAGAGCGTCCTCTTCCCACACCAGATTGTGCCCCCGAGCTTCCTCTCTCCGAGCTTTGCGGATCGACTTGATGCTTGGGGTTGAGTGAACTTGGGGAAGTGGAACCTTGGCCAATTCAACGAGGAAAGAAGTTGGGGGGGGGGGGCAAGAGAGTGAAAACCCCAAGAAGGAAAAGGCTGCCACTCATTTCTTTCTCTTCAGGGGTTCTTGACATCATCCCTTCTCACCTCCGAATCTCGTTCGATGAGAGAGAACTTCTCTCGTGCGCGCGTGAAAGAGACAAGTAACGAGATGGAAAATTTTGTGAAAAGGGGTTCGTTATCGTACAAGACGTGAAGAAACCGTGGAAGGGGGGGGGGAGTCGACAAGCGGGTCTGTCAAGTGCGTCTCGAAGTTTTTTTCAAGAGAGCGGAAGAATGAAGGGAGAAGGGGGGGGGGGGAGACCGGGGGGGGGGGGGGGGGCGAGGAGGGGAGCGGGGGGGGGAGCAACTAGGGAGGGAGTTGAACAAGCGCAGGGATAGCAAAGGGGAAACCAAGGCGGGGTGATAGATGCCGGAACACTAGAGATGGGTTAGGGAACGACATGTAGAAAAAAAGTTTGGCTTGCCTAACAAAAATGTGGTGAAGAATCGAGGGAGGAGGCCGGAAAATCGTAGCCACTTCCCCCCGTCCTTCTTTTCCCCACACTTCCCTTCCTTCCACGACCGTACTTTCGGGTGGTGGTATCTAGCTTTCTCACGCAGGTCGCTCACCCCTTGGGAGGGACCATTGGCAGCTGAGGATGAGGTTATCGTAGCCTGTTTTCGAGCGTTGCGAGATGGGGTGCGAGTCGAGACGTCAAGGTGGTCAGCGACACGTGTTTTCGGGCAGGAGGGGAAAGGTAGAGGCCGATCCCGTGCGAATGAGCGGCAGCTTTTCCGGGACGACAGGATTCGGCCATCCTTGGATGCACTCTTGTCGATTCGGAGGCCCGCCACGGATGGGAGAAGGGAAAGAAAGGGGTGGGGTGGGGGGTGTCTCATCGCGCGAAAGAGATGGAAAAGATCATGGTGGCGAAAGGGAAAGGGTGGAACGGCCAAGTGGAAAAAGGTAAAGAAAAGAATAGAAACGAGTGGCTCACCTTTACCATCGACCTTCTGCCTCGCCCTGTCGGCGTCCTCCCTGCTCTCAAAGCTGACGAATGCGTAGCCTTTGCAGATACCTGTCTCCCTGTCACGACCGACGTAGACCCTGATAACCCTTCCGTACCTGCTGAAGAGCTCCCGGAGGTCGTCGTCGTCGGCATCCTCCGAGAGGTTGGTGACCCTAAGCGTCGGGAGGTCGTCCCTGGAGGCTGAGCCTCCACCGGGACCGCCTCCCATCTTCTCTCCAGCACCCTTGGCGCCGGCGCGCATGCTTGGTGGGACGTACTTTCCTCCCGACCCTCCGGCAGAGGCTCCGACGGCCGGGTTGGAGAGGTCCATAGCTGCAGGTGTGAGGGTGCCATCGCCACCCTCTGGGGTCTCGGCGCCACCGGCTCCAGGGATGGCCTCGAGCGTGTCCTTGTAAGGACACTTTGTGGTGAAGTGGTCTCCCTTGCAGAGACGACACTGGATCTTCTTGTCGGCCAGCTGCTTCCTGACCTTGTCCATCTCATCCACCTCTGGCTCGGCCTTCTTGTTTCCAGCGCTCATCTTGAGCAGGACGTTCTCGCCAACAGTGGTGGTGGCGCTGTGAGGTCCGGTGGGCTTCCCCTTCTCCTGACCGAACTTGACCCAGCCCTTCCTCTCAGCCACCTCGTGGTTGACCTTGGTCTTGATCAAGGTTCGCTTGATCCTGCGCGTGATCTGGCCGACGGTCGTGGGAAGGAAAGGTGGAGAGATAGAGACCACGAAAAAAAATTGGCGAAGGATATAGGCCATGTGGTCGTCGGGACACAGGAGGGTTTTCAGTCAAGGGAACCGCACCACACCCTTTCGCTTTCCCTGCATACACCTTGATTTCACTTGGTTTTCTACTTTTCCTTTGCAACGCGCAGGTTCTCGCAGCCATACGGGTGGGAAGGGAATGGCACACGACGCTCACCTTGACCTTCTTTCCTTCAGCGTTGGTCCTGTACTCGATGATGACCTTGATGCCGTTGCCCTCATCCCTCTCCTCGATCCTTGGGGCATCTGAACGGATGACGTGCAAGGTCCAAATGGGAACGGGAAGACGGGAAAGAGGAAAGGGCGGGGAAGTCGAGGTGGCAAGGGTGGCCGAGAAAGAGATCCGGCGATCGACAACTTTGCATCAGTTGACCGAGTCTAGTCTACAGTAACCCTTTTGAGAAAGAGGGAGTCACCGGACCTCCTGAGACTAGTTGGTGGGGAACGAGGGTTGGGGTTTGGTGAGCTCACCTTCGTCATCGACGTCGTCGGCCCAGTTCATGGACGATTTGGTCGGGTCATTGGCTGGGGGGGCCTGGACTGGAGACATGGTGGTGGCGAGCGGCCTGTTCCTCTTCTTCCTTTTTTTATTTCTTTCTCACTAAACTCCCTTGACTTGGGCTCCGATTTTCGCTAGGGTTTGGATACCAGGTGAAGGATTGTCGAGTGATACCGGTATGGTAGGGGCGTGCAGGATATGGTGGTCGGTGTCGAGAGGGAGCCAAGCGTACCGAGTTTTGGTGAAGGTTAGAGAGTCGGGTGAAAATGTTGGCTAGCGAAATCGATCAGAACCTCACAACCCACCTACGCACGTCTCAAGCGGAGAGGAGAGGGGGAGGAGGTCTCTTGGTTGGAATTCGCGGGACTGATCTTTAGTCGGACGATCGCTTAGCCAAACTTGGTTACCACTTCTCGCCCACACTCTGACCAAGTAGGGTAGGGGGATCGTTCTAGGAAGAATACAAGAGAGACCCAAGGTGGTATTTCAAAATCCTTTGAAAAAGGAGGAAGAGGAAAAAAAAAAAAAAAAAGAGAAGGAGAAAAAAGGTCTTCCAAGTGTGTTCTCGGCCGCAGTCGATCGTCGAATGGGTTCTTGTCCACTTCCCTCTCACAGTTGAATTCAAAAACGGAGAGAGGTCTGCCCTTCACTTTAGAGCCGTGTTCCTCTCCTTCTCCTACCAACCCTATTTCTGCTTTCACCTTACTGCTCTCTTCTCATCCTCCTTCTTTCTTGAATTCCAGCCCCAACCTGTATCCCACTCGATTCTAATCATCCTCCTGGAGAGAGATCGAGGTTGTCGTTTGAATTCTTCATCTCACTATTCATCCATAATCGTAAACATTATGAAAGCTCCCTTCCTTGGTAAGGCGGACACCTTCATTCTTGAATCGTGTTCGAGTTGTGAGGATGTGTGCGAATGTGTAAATCTCTCGTATTCGATTCCTTTCTCTCGCTCCCCTCCATCCTCCCCTTTCTTATTCTTCCCCCTTCCCCCTCTGATCGTCCGACCCAGTCAAGAAGGGCGAAAATCAGAATCAAGAAGAAGGAGGCGGAGGAGAGTGAGCCAAGCAGATCACCAGTACCGAACGCCATCCAACAGCATACAATCCTCTTCGCACTCGACTTCTCATCCACTTCCAACGACCCTCCCCAACTCTTGCAGTACACCCCCATCCCACCAGGCCATCCCGATCCAACTCGCAACAGGGGTGCAATCACTCCGATCCCCCCTCCCCTTACTCCACCGCTTCCAATCAAGCTTGTTGAGCGTCAGTTTTCCCCTTCAACCTCGGCCATCACTCAAGCCTTGTCCTGAGATGGTATCCAAGAGAGCCTCCAACTCCATCCTAGGCCTCGCCTACAACAACCTCTCGTCCCAGGCTCGATCCCAGAGGGCGGCGGTAGCTGCGTCAGCCTACCTTCCATCCACCTCGTCTCTCCGATGCTTCTCCTCCTCCTCCTCCTCCTCTACTAACCCTTCGTCGTCGTCGTCGTCGTCGTCGTCGTCGAGGAGCAGGCTTTCGAATTGCTCGTGCAGTGTTCCGTCCTCTCACGGTAGGCAGCAGACCCAGACCAGGAGCCTTTCCTATTCCATCCAAGCACACCAACCAAAGCCTTCCCCCAGCTCAGGCTCTACCTCCTCGCCATCCATGAGATCCGGACCAACATCCTTCTCTGCTCCTCCGCCCCTGCCTTCCTCAAAGTCACCTTCCGCCTCTTCATCTGCCTCGCCATCCTCTTCTTCCCCCTCAAAGTCTGGTCCCATCCCTTCTCCAACCTTGGGAACCGATCTCACCCCTGAACGGATCCTCTCGCATTTCCAGCAGCCTCCTTTCCCATCCCAAAACGTCCTCGGGAATGACTCCGAGATCGCTACCAGGGCGATGACGCACGAAAGCTACAAGTACGGCAAGGAAGGTCAGAATAGGAGGTTGGCTTTCCTGGGTGAGTGCACGAAGCGAGGATCCCATCTCCTTCCTCCTTTCTCTGGGGGAGCGATTTCGCTTCTCCCGTTCCTTTCCATTTCTAGCCCAATTTCTCCATTCAAACAAACCTTCCTCGCATGAATCATCAAACTGAACTGGTCGAAAACCTTGATTGCATCATCCCCCCACCCGCAGGTCGAAGGTCGCTCAAGCTCTCCCTGACACTCTTCCTCCACACGCTCTCCACGAGCCCAAAGACCTCGCAGAGCACCAAGGATTGGGCGCTCAAGCTCCTCTCCGATCCTCCAAAAGTGGAGGAGATGATCACGACTCAAAAGTTGGGCGACAGGATCGGGAGGGAGCTCGGTCTGGAAAAGGTCATGAGGTGGACGCCGGCCCTGAGCGACGGTCAGTTCGGACCCAAGGAGACGGGACTCTTCAAGGTCAGGGGAGTCTGCTTGGAAGCCCTGCTAGGAGCCATCCTGCACAACTCTGGAGCGGACAAGGCCAGGCTCTTCTTCAACTCCAAGGTTCTCCCGAGCCTCGTGGAGCAATTCTTCCCGGAGGACACGCCAACCGAAGCCAAGGAACTCTGCGAGACGCTAGCCAACGAGGCTGGCGAGTCGCTCTGAAAGAACTTTCCTCTTTCTCTCCTCTATCAAAGAGGAAAGGAAGGAAGAAAAATTCCCTGCGAAACGGAACTCGTCCCGCCTCTCGTAGGGAGGGAAGGGCTAGACGAGCATCTTTCCAGTCGTGAAGGGTCCTTCCCAACCCTCTTCTCGGACGGGAGGCAAAAGGTGGGTGGGTGAATGCATCGACCGATTCAGCTCGGGAGAGCCCCAGAAATCGGGTTCACTTTCGTCCCATCCCTCCCCTGCATCCATGGAGAGATGTCCAAAACTCCCCTTCCACACCTCCCTCAACTACTTCTGATTTTCCCTCTTCTCACCCCGTCTCGTAACGGAAGGGCCGATCCTCCCCAGCTTTCCCCACTTCTTCCATCTAATCCCCGTCAATCTTGGAAAAGGGAAACAAAATATTAAAATAAAAACCAAAAGCAAAATCGAACCAAGTGGCATCTCCCACGTCATCCCCCCCCCCCCCGCGGGCACCCCAATCCTCATGATACTCTTTCCCCTCCTCCATCCAAACCCCGTCAATCCACTTTTGTTAAAATCCAACCCCAAAAATCCCCCCCCTTTTTTTTCAAAAGAGAAATGCAACTTGTTCAGGGATCGCTTTAATGTGTGGGTGTGAGAGAGAGAAAGAGAGAGGCACGAGGAGGGAACGACATGGGGGAAAAGGTTCGTTGGTTCGACTGCTGTAGCCTAGGACAGGATCCCCCCGCTTCAAACCTTCCTCTTCCTTCCCCCATCTGCCGAGCGAGATGTGAAGGAGGAGGAGAGGTAAAGCGACCAACAGTTCATCATTCCAGTCCCCATGCTCTGTTCCTTAACTTTGTCCTCCTGGATCCAGACCACCTTGCCGCCGCCGCCCAACGTCTCGGCTTCCCTAGATGGTGCCTCTCCCCAGGAAAAGTGGTAGACGTTCATGACCAACCTGAGGTGGGAGAAGTTGTGAACCAAGCTCCCGAGGTCGTCGACGACGGGTTCCTTGACCGACGTTTTCTTCGAAACACCCTTCCTACCGCCACCTTCGAGACGGTGGATCAGATCTTGGACGAATCGGATCGAAGAGGTTTTCTTCTCCTTGGCGTTGACGACCCGAGGTGGATGGCCACCGCCTTGGTCGACGACATGGTCATCGTCATCGTCAGTGGCCTTACGAGGACTTGGGACGATGCGTTTTGACTTGGACTTGGATTTCGAAGACGACCTCGTTCTGATTTCGAAATCATCGTCATCCGCACCGCCCTCCTCCTCCTCTTCCTCCTCCTCCTCATCATCGTCTTCGTCTTCGTCTTTGACGACCCGCCTTTTCGTCCTGCCCTTCCCTTTAACCGACTTGAGACCCACTCCTCTTTTCTCACCTTCGGCCCCATTCGGGTCAAAGGTCGAGATGGTCAATGAGGGAAACTGCCACAGGCTCGCCAAGAGACCTTCCCGTGGATCGAGGGAGAGAGGGAGAGAGAGAGAGAGAGGATGAATGGGACCAGGGAAAATGAATGGAGGAAAAAAAATGTATGAGTTCAGCGTCACTCCTCGTGTTCACAAGCATCCCCATGGGAGAGGGAGAGGGTTGACTCACCCTTGTCGGGTCTCTGCTCCAAAAGGTAGCTTGACTTGCCCGTTTTGGGATCACGCCTCTGGACGATGCAGACGATGCACTCCTCTTGCTTGACCTCCTTCTTGGCCACTTTCATGGGAAACGTCTTGACGTGCCTCTCCACCACCTCGTCGGCTTGCGATCGCAACTTGGCCTCCTTCGGAGTTGTCGGAGGCTTGATCGCTTCGCCGCCAGGAGGATCTTTTGTTGTTAGTGATTGCTGTCCAAAGTTCAGTCTCTGTTGTCTCAGACCCCTTCCCGGTCTGCCGCCACCACCACCCTCTGCTTCCAACTTGCTGTTGGTCGTCTCCGACTTGATCCTTTTCACCTTCCTTCCTTCGTTCTCTTCAGCATCCTTTCCTGGCAATGCCAAGCCGTCGTCTGGCATCGGCTCGCAAAGGTTGCAGAGGTCCTCAATGTCGGGTACAGGTTCGAGCTCCTTTCTGGATCCGAATGGTAGTAAACCTGCCTTCTCAGCCAACAGTTCTCCCTATCCCCATTTCCGCAACCCCCCACGGAACGAGAGGGAAAAGAATTTGAGGCGGAGGTCAGCGATTCGTTGCGCTAGGATTTGGGGGCAAGAAGGCGGCATTCCAATCTCACCTCCGCGTAAGCCAAGCAGCTTTCCCTTATGGGACATTTGGAGCAAACCGGTTTGGGCGTGCAGACAGTGCTTTTTTGTATATTGAATTTTTTGATGTTTGTTCCCGCACAGATTGCAAGCAGAAAAGAGGGGAAGAGGGGAGGGATGCAAGCGATTTTCATTGTTTAATCGTATCGTACCGGGAGAGATGAAAGAAAAGGAACTGTAAATGTAAACTCTATCTCACCTCCCGAGCTCCATCAGTGCCTGGTTCCATAGTCCAGGTGTTTCGCTCCTGGCTATGTCAGCCCCAGTATCATCGACGGTAGCCCCTTCCGATCCCTCAGTGTCGGATGAGCGCCTGCTCCCATCGTTCGCCTGGGACTCGAGCACCATCTCGGCGGCTGACCTGACCAGTCGATCGGCCGCGGCCCAAAGGAGGTCGGTGGTGACCTTGGACTTGGGGTTCGAGTAGAGTCCCAACTGCCTTGAAAGGACCCTAGCCACGTTTCCGTCCAAGATGGGCACGGCGTGGCCAAACACGATCGAAGAGATGGCCCCTTGGTCGTTGGAAGGGAGAGGGGGAAAAGAAAAAACAAAGGTCGAGGGGATGAGCTTTGCACCTTTCCACATTCTCTCCCCCTAGCAAGAAAAGCTTCTTACGACCGCCTCTCACCTGCCGTGTACCTGCCAACCCCGGGAACCTCTTTCTCGAGCGCCTCTGGCCTCATGGGCAAGAGCCCCTTCATGGCGTCGTCTTCGACCACCTTTTTCGCGGCCGTGTGGATCCTGGTGGCTCTGCTGTAGTAGCCCAGCCCTTTCCACGCTGCCAGGACGTCTTCAGGTTCGGCTCTGGCGAGTTCTTCTATAGTGGGCCATTTGTCTATCCATCTTGTAAAGTAGGCCTTGACCGTCTCAACCCTTGTCTGCTGCAGCACTGGATCCTCGGACGTGTGGGAACGGCAAGCGATTAAATTTGTGGTCAGCTAGATTCCATCTCAGGAGCGGGCCCTGCAACAGAGACCCTTGCAGGACACCAAGGCATGGCACTCACTGATCTCGGAGATCCAAACCTCGTACGCCCTCTTCTTCAGCCTCTCCATCACGTCCCCTTGGTTCCCGGCACCATGTGCGTCTGGGTTTATCCAATCCTTCCTCCAAGGCATCTCCCTGTCCTTTGAGACGCTCGCGAACCACGAAAGCAACGCCTCCTTACCGTCTCTCTGATCCAGCAGCAACGGCCTGTGGTAGGAAAGGCGGTGAGATCTGGAGGGTGGAAGGCATGGTGACGCTGACGCTGGCCTCGTGCCCCCTTTGCCTCCTTGACACTTAGGCTTGAGGAGAAAGCCAAAGGTGCTGTTGAAAGGGCCACCACCGTTCCTGGATTTACTCGGAGGCCTCGCCTTGGTCGAAGCTGTAGGCATGTTCTTGGATGGATGGGTAAAAGGTGAGAGTCTAGCTTACCTTGTCCACCCAGGTTTTGAGGATCGAGGATCGCTCTCTTTTGAAAGATTCGGATCAGCTTGGGAGAGATGGCGGAGGTGGGTCTGATTGCTGCTCCCTTCTGGATCTTGGTCGGCACAGTCTCTTTGGTCTAGCTTGGAACCAAGATCGCTTGGGTTAGCAAGTCAGTCATTCCATTCGTAGACAAGCTTTCTTTCTTCATGTCCACTCAAACCCCACACACAGCTTTAGGTCTCCAAGCGGCCACGCGACGCGCATGACGCGTAGATTGACAAGTCTTTCCTTCCCTTTCGATCCCAACACCTAAAGCAACTTGATTCACGCAAGACGACACCGAGACAAGAATACACGAGCAGAAATTGCTGCAACGAGAAACCCAACTCTCTACGCTACCAAAGAGAAAAAGGGAAAGGGAACTCGTATTTCTTTGCCATTCATATTCTGATCCTGAGCTGTTTTACAATGGATTCAACTTGCGTATTCTTGAGAGGTGATACAAGCTACGTTTCAAAACCTACATTCTTGCTACGTATCCTGAGCGCGTCACTTTTCACCCCCCCCCTTTTCATATCAGAGTCAAGATTTTTCGTGGAAACTTGAGGAGAACTGGAAAAGGACACAATTTTTTTAATCTTTCATCTTCGCTTTTTCCGGGAAACAACCTTGACGGAAATGGGACCGGATCCGGCGAGAGCTATGAAAAAGGCTTCTTCATCCTGCGCCTGCGATGCAGTAGTGCCCCACTTCACTCGTTGACGTCTTCGATGGTGACCTGGCGGGCCCTCTGTAGAGCTTCGGTCTTCTTTGGAATCTCGAGCTTGAGCAGGCCGTTATCGTAGCGAGCCCTGACATTCTTCTCGTCGGCCAGGTTGGCGGCTATTGGCATCGTGAACGTACGTGAGAAGCTCCCGAAGACTCGCTCCGAGATGAGTGGGGTTCCAACCCTACCCTCGCCCTTGGCAGCGACTTCCTTCGACTTAACCTTCTCAGCGCCTTCGCCACCCTCTACAGGGATCTGCTGCTCGCCACCCGAAGTGTACTCGCTCTTCATCTGGCCCTCGATCGTCAGGCGACGATGTTCGGCGTCAATGCTGACTTTGATGTCCTCCTTCTTCACTCCTGGAACTTCGGCAGTGAGCACGTATCTCTGATCTTCCTCGTGGATGTCCTGTAGAGGTCAGTGTGGCCAAGGCGGGTGGGATGTATGCGTCGTCAGTACCTTAACAATTCCAAAAATGGCGCAGTCAAGCACTTCCACCCAGAAATGGTTGTGCCCTGAGAATTGAGACCCCTACTCACAATGCGTGGAGCGACAAAGTTCGACTCCCTCTGGAAAAAGTCCCAGGGCTGGACGGCGTTGAGAAGCGAAGCTGGGCGACGGCTTGGGAAGTCATCCAAATCGCTACTGCTTCCGAAGGGGAAGAATGGGCTGAGGATGCTGGAGGGGCGGAAGAGCGACATATCGTTGAAGTTTCTGGCTTGTTGCTTAGCTATGGCTGTGACGGGAAGGTTGCGGTAGAGCGGCAAGGTGGGCCTGGCCTTTGTGATCAGATTGATTGGAGTTCGTAGAGAAGTTCGCCTGAACTGAAGTAGATGCGCGAGGAAGTGGAATGGGGTGAGTAAAGTGAAGAACTGAGGGTGACTATCTTACGCTGAAGGAGGATGGGGAGGGGACAGTTCGGACGGTGAAGGAGGATAAGAAGTGAACATTGCGGGTGGCAGGAGTCCATAGGATCGAATGGAAACTTACATTTTTCTTCTTTTAACTTCAGAGATGCTTTGGAGCGCTAGCGAGTTTGTGAAAGGTTTGCTTGCTGAGTGGGGTATCGGAGATGATGTGTGCTGATGATGAAAGTCGTGGTTTGATTGGTATGAGGAGATGTGGTGAGTTGAAGAACTTTGGGGAAGAGAGGGAAAGTGTCGCTCCTTTTGTACCTTTGCGACCGTGGTTTGCCAAAGGTGGCTGTCATAGGGGGGGGGGGGGGGGGGGGGGGGGGGGGGCGAAGGGGGTCAAAGGGGAATGGCGAGGCTGGGAGAGGGACTCGACTCTGGTCATGTCACACCCAAGGTCCCTGCGAGTCTGACTGAGCCTTGAGCACACGAGTTAAAGTTGGCTCTTTCCCTTTCGCCAGGCTTCTCCAACTTTCTCGATCCTCCTCCAAGGAGCCAGATGGGGTTTGCTCAAGGCAGGCAGGCAGGCAGGCAGGTGGAAAGAGGGAGAGGGAAGGATGATAAAGTCGGTGCCCAAGGCGATGGATGACGCCACGTCGTTCCTTTCATTTGCTTCGACTCGGCTTGAAGAACCTCGCTTTGCCACGCCGTCAGTCTGCGTGCCTCCCCGCAGAAACAATTCAGATTCATGATCGTGACTGCATTTCTATTGCCGCCACACCAGGAGGGGGACAGTGACAGGCGACTGTTGCGTCAGATGGAACCAACGAGCTTTGGGCGAAATGATGACGATGGTGACGATGCGAGTGGAGTGAGAGGGGGAGAGAGAGAGGGAGAGTGAGAGAGAGAGAGAGAGAGAGAGAGAGAGAGAGAGAGAGAGCTCTTGCTTGA
>KZ820104.1:0-23040 GCA_003144235.1 Violaceomyces palustris | reverse complement strand
AAACACACACACACACGCACACACACACACACATTCAACTTCTCGTGTCTTAAAGCTCGTCTATCATCACCTTCCCTCGCCTCTCGCCTAACCTCGGCCAAGCTGTCCAGCGTGCCCAAGCCTCAACCCGCGGGTTGGGCCCAGAAGGCGCCCACTGCTGCCAAAATGAGTCCAACGGCCAGTGCGAGCTCTGCAGCATCAACCGGGCTAGCGCAGGTTGGTGCGCCAACCTCCCCATCCATGAACGCGGCTAGTCCTCGCCCAGCTAATGTTTCCGCACCCGGCCCTGGAGCAAGCACTGCTTCTCCACGCCTAGTGACAGCTCTTGGTCGAGATAGCTCGCCCAAGCCTGGAGCTAAAGCCATTGAAAGTGGTGTAGCCCAAGGAAGGGCTAGCCCTGGACTTCGAAATGCCTCACTTGGCACGTCGCTACGCGCTGGGAGCCCCGCTAATGCGAGTCGAGCTCCTTGGGCTAACATGAAACCCTCGGCAGCGGTTACTTCGGGTGCTTCTAGCGCTAACGGTGGGTCCGTTCTGTCAGATTTTCCAACCGCCGCTGAGGCCGCAAGGGCTAAGCAAGAGCAGGAAGAAAGAGCGGCGGCGTTGGCGGCTCAAGAGGCTGCGAGACAACAGCAAGTGATGCAGGGTTTGGACCGCTTCCGAGGAACTTCTCTTGGCGCAGGAAATCATTGGGATGAGATGGAGGACGAGGATGGAGGCTTTTTAGATGAAGTGGTTGAATTTGCGGATGGGACTCAGTACAAAATCTCTCATAACCACGAGGAAGACTCCGGTGCCAAGGCGAACGACGAGCGCGACTCGGCTCCGGTATCGAAGGAGGAGCGATTCAAGGATGTGAGTCACGACAGGAGCTGGCCGCCGAAAGGATCGGGTCAGCCGCAGAGAGATATCGATATGTCGAAGGGAGGGCAGGGCAAAGATGCTCCTCCACATGCCGTCCTTTCTGCAGGAGGAGAGTCAGGAGAACAGCCTTCAAAGGCACAAACAAACACCCGCCAATCCGCTCCTCATAAGCCGGAGAAGGTGATCATCCCAGCAGCTGCAGCTTCAGTGTCGCTGCGATCGCCGACTGAGCCCCGTGAGCTTGCTTTTTCGCGAGATAGAAGGCCTGGAGCTTACCCGTCAAGCACTTACCGCTCGGAAGCTCCCCAAGCACCCAAAGTCCAAGCTACTGTTTCTTCCGCACGTGCTTGGGGCCCGCTGGCAAAAAGGGAAGCCTCCCTAAATCCTCAGACTGTATCAGCAACGTCTCCCTCTGTGCCCGCAGCGTCAACGATTACTCGCGGAGGATTTTCATCAACAGCGCCTTCAGCGGCTCCAGCTGTTTTTGATCCAAGCAGGCCTCTTCCCACGACAGGTCCTGGTGGCCGACCTCTTCCACCTCATCTCGCTGCGGGCATCACTCCGTCAACAGAGTCTTTGAATGGCCGGCCAGAGGGAAGAAGAACCTCTTTCAACTCACCTCCGCTAGAGACAAGGCCCTTGCCGCCACATCAGCCCTCACATCCACCTGTCAGGGCTGGATGGAACAAGCCTTCAGAGACTAGCCATCAGGTCGCTTCTGAGGCGATGGCTCGGTCGATAGATTCACAGGAGAGCGAAATGTTGAGTGCTGTCGAGAGAGCCAGGAAGCGCAGGCAGGAGGAAGAAGAAGCCCGTCTAGCAGAAAAGGAGAGGGCCAGGCAAAAAGCCCTTGCTCTGGAGGAAAAGATCAAGGCAGAGAAGGCAGAGAAGGCGAGAAAGGAAGAAGAGAAGAAGAAAGAAGAGGAGAAGCAGAAAGAAGCCAGACGGTTGGAGGAGGAGGCAGAGAAAGCTAGGGCCGAAGCGGAACGTAAAAATGCGTCAAACTGGCACAAGGAGTTACCCAAGCCAAACCCGGGCCAGGGCCATAGGGGGAGGTGGGGAGCTCCTTCCAGTGAACCTGCAGGCAGTAGAAGTGGTCCCGACCGATCTTGGAACAGCGAGAGGGGTCCCAGGGGTACCTTGGGTGAGCAGCAAACAGCTGTCCTCCAGGCTTCGGGCATCGATGCAACTAGAACAGACGTATGGAGACCGAAGAGCTGGAGGGAGCGGCATGTTGAAAGTGTTGATCAAGTCGGAGATTCTTCAGCGGCGGATAGGACCATCGCATCGTCTGAATCTATCTCACCAGGTCAGACTCGGCCACCCTTGTCTGCAACAAATGGTCCAGGTTCAAGGGTCGATCAAGAGTCGCTCGTCCATGTAGCTGGAAAAACGAATATGCGAAGGATCGAAACTACGCAAAGGCAGCCGCCGCCCCACGCCTCGACTCAAAGTGCGGGTGACGGTGCTGTTTCTTGGCGAAAACCCAAAAATATCGAGGTTTCATCTCCTTCGCCTCAAGTAAGCGAGCTTAAAGGCGCCAGCGACAGGCCAACGCCGCTCAACCTCGGGCCGGAGCAGCATCCTCCTTCTCGAAGCCCGCTCGCGCAGCAGCGACATGTTCGACCAATTCCTGATGGCCGCCACGTCGAGCCAACAATCAGCCATCTCGATGACGTTATGTCGCGCATCAAAGGAGCCATGTCAGCTGCTGGCCAGCAGGGTGCAGTGGGACCTCGATCTCCGGAGATGCCCAAACAGCTCTACGATCCTGTCATGAACACCACAACAACTGCGACCAGCAGCAACAGAACCGAAGCTGAGCGAAAATCTTTAGTGGCTACAAGCCAAGGACTGTCCCAGGCAAATACCACTGAACAGGCTGATGGTGATGTGACGAGCCTCAAAAGTGCTGAACAGAAGAGTCCTCGAATTGCTCGGGAAACTGTCCGGATTCAAAAGAGGCCGTCAGGAAATGAGTCGGAGAAGACCAATTTCACTTCCACTGCCGCTGCTAGTGCCAATGTGAAGGCCAAATCGTCGCCTTCTCTGTCGCAACCAGCGAAGCCATCGCTTCCTCCACCTCCAAAGGAGCCATGGACAACAAGGGTAGAGGTGACGATGGACAAAGCACCTGTTTGGAGTCGCTACACTGTCAACATCAAGGCGTCTTCCGGCAAGGCGAAGCTTTCAAAGCCCCAGCAGAAGATGCTGGCAGCTCGGGTAGCTAGCATGAATGCCCCTTCGCGGAATGTCTACCCCCTGACTTGGGATCCACCCATCACGACCCTAGCTATGAAGACGCTCTCAAGAGACGACCAGTTCTTTCCGAAAAAGTACAACCGAGGCACTGTGATCGCCCCTGTCGGAATTCCAACAAAAATCCTGCCTCGCGGCCTTCCAGCTCGGATCTTCGCTCCACCGACGTCAGCCGATACAAGCAAGGCTGGTGGCCGCAAGCAGGCAAGGTTTGATCTGCCAGCTCATAGCACGGAAGTCGAGGACGTGTTCCCAACGTCCAGCAATGGTCCCACCCTTCCTCTCACAGAGCCTCTAGCTGAGGCGAGCCCGGCGTCCATCTCCAATGTTGGTGGCTTTGAGGTCAAAGTGAATGTTCCAAAATCCCAAAGCAACATCCCAAAAATCAACGTCCGCCTCCCTCCAGTCGCTTCCCAGGCTCCAGTGTCTGGTCAAGAGGCTGAGCTTATTTCCTACAAGCGAGCGAATGGCCCTCTCGATGCACCAAATTTCGATGCTGTGGCACCAGCTGACGCACCAAGGGCTCCTGCAGCAATGAGGGCGAGGGGCTCATCTGGCAATGCAGGTACTCCAAGGGACAATGTCTTTAGATCGGTGGACGCGCTTCATGCCCAACCACATGGGACCACGAGCACAAAGCCGGAAGTACGGTCGTCTTTCAAAGCCGCCATCTCTGCCGCTGCCGCTCAGTCGTCGCTCGGGCCGCTTGACGCCGGGGCCCGCGGTTTTGAGGCAGAGAGTCATGGCTCGAGCCAACTCATGTCGACAAGCATGAATGGACCTGGACCCAGGCATCGCAACCGCAGGGACTCCTCCAATGCTGCTGCAGTGGCGTTTCACAGGGAGGACAGGTCTATCTCGACCCCAAGCCCTGTCTCCTTCATGGTGACTAGCGAGATCCAGAAGGATGCTGGACTAGGCTCTGGGGTGGCGAATTCCTCGCTCAATTTCCCTGTCTCCAGCACGACTAGGAGCTCTTCCAACCAGACTCCTGGCAGCAACGTGAGTCAAACTTTCTTGACACAAAGCAAGAAGAGTTTTTTTTCCCCAAATGATCTGATGTTCTTTCCCCCTTCTCTTGCGATCGAACTTTCGAAAATCCCACCAGAGCTCTGTGTTACCTTCGCCTAGCCTTTCTACTTCAGCGACTTGGGGTCAAAACTCGTTGACCTTCCCAGTGCTTGAGACCAGGGCTCAGAATGCACCAGATCGCGACCACATCAAAAGTGTGTGGTCTTTGCCTGCTGGCCACAACGACAGGGAGACCCAGAATTCGTTGAAAGGGATCGCCGATGATTTCTTGCCATCGACTATTCCGCTTAGTCTTCATGACCTCAAGAATGATGACCAACACATGACTGGAGCCTCAGATCGAGGCGAGAGTGGAAATCAGGGCTCCAAGCTGCGAGTTTATGCTCCCTTTGACAAGGCGGGAGAGAAGGAGATGCCTTCCCTTTCTTCCAGTCACTCCGCTGGGTTCGAAACCGCCGATGGAAGACATAGCACTGTTGGCTCATCGTCATCGATGCAATCTCGTCAGTTGCCACCTCATCAGGCTCAAACTCAGGATCATGGCCGTGAGAACAGCCAGCACCATCAGCAGCATCATCACCACAACCACCACCACAACCACAGCCACAATCAACATCAGCACCAACACCAGCCACAACAGCATCATCATCAACATCAAACCCATCAGGCGCAGAGAGGAGCAAACGCCTTCTCTCCTCCTCAGCACCAGGTCATGCCATCGTCCCTGCAGCCTTTTGGAGAGGCCCCTGGGGCTCATTACCAGAGTCAAGACCGAGCTTCCCTTATGGGAGGTTCAAGCAGGCAGTCGTTAGGAGCTTACGGGTACGGCGTCAATCCTGCAGCCCAGGTCGGTCCCAATCCCGGCTACCAGGTGTACAGTGGCGCAGCGGCAGGTGCAGGAGCACGGCCTCCTTCTTTTGTGCCCTATGGGAATCAGAACGCACACGCTCACCACCCGCATCAGCACCAAATGTCGGCTAGATCGGCGCCAGGCTCGCCGTACAAGTCATTGGGGAGGCCTTCGGCATACTCACCCTTCGGCGGCCCGGCCGCCTCAGGTCAAAGGTCTACGAGCGGCGGCTCTACCACTGCAGCTGGTCAAGACAACTCGAGCGCTATTGGATCGGGCAGGAACACTAACAGCGGCGGTATGCATCAGCCATTCAGTGTGGGTCAGAGCGATCCAAGGCAGTCGTCTTGGCACACGTCTGGCACTGCTGGTCCGACCCAAGCCCAGAGCTATCAATCACGCCAGCACTCAGCTTACGGTCATCAGCAGCAAAACCCAACCTCCCAGCATATGCAGCTTGCCCAGGGCAACGCTCAAATGTCAGGACAGCCTCAACAGCAGTATGCCCAGCAGATGGGGGTATTCACAGGACCATACTCTGCGTATGACCCCACCTCACGGGTCTGGTAAAAAGATGACTTCATGCGGAGTTGCTGCTACCACGCACAAACGAATCCTACATCTCTTTAAATACGAACGCGGCGGATCTCGTTCACCGTCGGATGCATGGATTTTGAGGTGTCTCCTTTCCTTGACCTTGATCCGTTTCCCATCGCCTCTCTTTTCCTTGAATCCGACTTCTGTCCCTTATCTGTTTTCTCTGCCTGCCCCCTTCCCCATTATGTTCGCATCCCCTCTCCCTTTTCGTAAGTCACGCCGGGGTCCTGTCGTTGTGGAAAGAGCGGGTCTACGAATTTCGAGTAGAGAGAATGAAAGATGTGGGAGACTATCGAGGACGGAGCAATGGAGGAGCACTCCCCCTCCCCCCCGCCCCCAGGCGGGTCGAGGCGAGGACGTCATTAGAAAGCTCGTTCCATGCCAACTGCCCAAGCGTCGCCTAGAATCTTTTGTCGGGGAGGTTCCCCCCCCCCTCCCTTTCTCCATATTTCTTTCTCAAGCTTCACATGCTCATCCGACCGTTATATGTCGCCCTCAATCTCCGTGCTACCTCCCTCTATCTATTTCTCTTCTCCCTTATCCTCCCGCATACACACATATGCCAAAGTATCACAGTTCAGAGCCTCGCTTATGTTTCGCCCCGAAATTCCCCCCCTCCCCCTCCTCTCCTCACTCCTTTCCCCTAGTGGTCGCCAAACCGTCGTCCGTCTCTCGATCTTCTCCTGGCAAACAGTAAATGAAAGGAATACTTCTCCTCGCCACACTTTTCGAGAGGCTTGGACCTACTTATATGGAAGCTCTTGTCGTTTCGCTAGGGATTTTTATGTGTTCTTATCTCAATAAGTTCGAATCAGATATTGGTGTTCGCCTTGCGCCAACTGGAACATGGAAGGTTCAAGTTGGAACTTTGCTTTTCTTTCTTCGCCTTTCTTTCCCCAAGAAGTTATGAGTGTATGTGAAGGAGAAGACGGAGGCGAGGCTTCCGGCGGAAGTTGTTTGTCGGGGGTTTTCAGAGGAAGCCAAGAGGGAAAAACCGCCCGGAGGGGGGGGGGATGGAAAAGAGAAAGCCAGTCACAAGGGAGAGGTTTTTTTTTTTTTTTTTTTTTAGCCACAACGATTCGAGTTACGTGTGCCGTCGGAAAAGTGTGGAAGAGAGGGACGATCCTCCGAAGGTGACCCAACCAGCAAGCCTTGCGATCGCTACCTTTTGATATGAAATGACCCCCTTCTGTTGAGCCCCTCCAGGCGAAAGCTCTTCTTCCTTTCTCTACAGGCTCTTTGTTCGACGAATTTCTCCTTTCCCCTACCTCTTCAACCTCATACGAGATCGCTCTGTTGACAGCAAGATGGCGTGTGAAATGAGGGAATCTGTTTCAGCAAGCGAGTCCATCCCTTCCTTAACCCCCCCCCCCCCCCCCCCCCCCCCGGCTTTCCCCTTTCCCCCACTCTTGGTCTGGCATGGTCACTTCGTTATGCCGGTCGACGACGGTGAGCAAGTTGGTAAGAGCGCATACATGATCGCTTCAGGTTTTTCACCTTGTTCACTAGATCTCTCGAGTGCAGCCAAGAACGATTAGAGATGCAAAGGGGGACCTTTTGACCGCAAAGGCTCGTTGGCAAGGCAAACTAGCAGGTATGTAAGAAATGCCTACGAGGGTCAGTCAGCCAGCACCCCTGTGTAGCGGCAGGGCCAACCAGCACGAGCTGGACTATTTTGGGGCATCCGATTCAAATTTTTACTCGGTTTTCACTTTATTTTTCCAACTGGGGTGTTCTTGAGGATGAAACAGATGAGTACGAAAATCGATTTGGATTATGGTGAAAACTTGGCTCTGGCCAAGCTATCTCTCTCTCTGCTAAGATGGATCGGGGTGGCCCCCCTTTTTACTTTTCTTTCTTTACAGTATTTTTACTTTTTAAGAGGGGGGGAGGGCGGGTCTCGTGTTGAAGCCGAGTATCCCATTTCGAAAGGCTTGATGACATGATCGGACTCTGGTATTATTTCCTTCTCGCCCCATTCTGTTACCTGCAGCCAAGGACTGTGGCAGGAGGAATAGGCAGGTGATAGCGCATGAACGACGTTTGGAATGTGGCAGGGGCGGGGTGGAAGGCCTTTAAAAGACGCCGAGCAGTCACAGTGCGTACTGTAACTTGGAGCACATCTGCTAGGAACAAGGTACCAGCAAATGATCTCTAGGATGCTGAAATTCCAAGCCGTCCTCTGTCGATCGATAGAAACTTGGGGCGACAAAGAAGGGCCTTCAACAGGTCTCCACGGGATCCTATCAAACGCACCAAAGCAAAGGATGGACGTAGTGGGGGCGGCGGCGAGAGGTTGGGGATGAAGGGCTGGATGGCATGGAGTGCTTGAGGGGGTTGGTGCGACGGGTTGCTTCCAAGGTGCAACGCTGAATCATTCTGGTGGTTGCTTGGCAGTCGTCGTCGGGCTTTCCCTGCAGGAAGGTGATCCGAGTCGATCCTAACTAAGAGTAAGGCAAGTGAAACTACAGTTCGCCACCTCTCTCCCCCTCCCTCCCTCCCTCCCTCCCTCCCCGTCTAACCTTCTGACTCGGGAAAGGTAGGAGAGATGAGACGAGCTCTAATAATGGGAGGGAGGCAGAGATATCAAGACAAGACGGGACCAAGGCCAGAATCTGAACCAAAGTCGGAACGGCAAAAGGCCAAGGCACCATCTAGCGGGGTGCGAGGGTAAGCAAGGCTGATTCGGATGATCTTCCTCTGTGATTTGATTAGGGGAGGATGGGCTTGCTTGCGGCAGACCCTAAAAGTCGAAATTAGGCGAACGCTACAAAGTGACTGTCTCACCTGTCATGGCTGACTCGGCAAACCGAAAAAATAGGAGAGGAAGAAGGGGGAGGAGGAGGAGGAGGAGAGTGGATGAATAAAGAGACTAAGGGGACCTTCATCCGGTCTCAGTGGAAGGATAGGCCAGGAAATATTAACACAATGGTGAATCAAGACGCTGTTGAAGATGAAGGGGAGGGAGACAGCTTGAGGGGCGGAGGCTCATGTTAGTCTTTCACAGCGTTCACCTTCACAATTCTTCATTACTTGGTCGTAGACTCCAAGTGGTGAAAGGGTAGCTTGGTATGCGAATGTTAACTCACACCCTCGATCTCACTCAGATCCTCCCTTGAAATCGCGCAAGCATTCAAGAATCGACTGTGGATGGCTTGCCCTCCTCTCCCCTCGGTTTCCAAGAATCAGAAGGAGAAAAATAAAATGAAAGGGTGTTGGAGCCGATTCTTCGGGTTAAATTCGCATCCACTTGCGATTGAGCACATACAGGTGAGTACTCCAAGTTACGCACTTTTCACGAATCGCCTCTCGGTCGACGATTCGCAGATCAATCCTGAGACTGTGACTGTTTCTTCGTTTTACACCGATCCCTAATCCTTCTCTTATTTTTTGTTTTTTTATTTTATTTATTCATTTTTATTTTGTTCATTTCGCTTCGCTTCCCCTCTTTCCTCTCCCTTCCTTCCTCCTCTTTTCCCTTCTACGTCTTGGACTCGTTCGTCGTTCCTCCTTTTCACCCCCTCTGCTTTCTTTCATGCTCACTTTCTTCATTTTCCCTGGCCATTAACCTTGACCGACCCAAACCTTGCTCCCTCGGATCCCTCACTCTTCTGCTCTCCATCTTTCATTCGTATAGAGATTCACTTGACTGTCCCTTGTCCACTTTCATCGCGCAAGGGCCTAGTATCAGCCCTCATCATCTATCTTTGAAGCACCTGCTGCCCCCAAAAAGAGACCTCCTTCTCACCAATTTCCCCTATCTCTGCTTCTCTCTCAAGCTCGTCATACACAGGCTTTCTTCTCCGCCCAACATCCGTGTACCCTCGTCAAGTGGAACGGAACGCCTTCATCAAGTCCCACCACTCACCGCAAGCTTATCTATCCGATGCCTTTCTCCAGCTCTCCTTTCATATAAAGTTCCACACTCTCTTCCTTTCCAAAAACCAATCCCATCCGAAGGCGCATGCCCTGCTGAGGGAACCGTTCTTTTCATCCTCCCCCTTGCTGAAAGTTAGCCCCTCAGCTGTCAATCCGAGGTTCCCATAATACCCTGGTCAAGAATCATCCCCCTTCCCCCTTCAAAGTCACCCTCCACAGATACCGCGACGTCCTCAGCAAGTAGGTCACAATGCTGGAGCAGCATGCAAGTCATGTGTACTCCCTCTCCACCTCGCCGCATAGAACCCTGTCGTCCCAAAGTCTCGACCCTCTGAACAAGACGCCCCGTACACCGACTTTTTCCGACATCCCGCCCGAGCAACCCAAACCCTACCGCCCCTCTGAATGGTCCCTCATCTCCATCTCGCGGCCATCGACGACCTCGGCCCGCCTCATCGTGACGCTCGAGCACTTGAAGACCAAAGCTCTCTTCGCCTGGCCCATGAACCTGGCCACACCGGAGAAGGGAACATGTTACGTGACCCCCCTTTCACCCGAGCAGGAGGATCAGCCTCCTGACGAGCTCCTGAGCATCAGCCTCAAGGTACTAACCGACGTGATCAGGAGCTGGATGGTGCTTCAGAAGTCACTAGGAGTCCGTCGGGCCTCCGCATCTCACTGGGATGTGGATGCGATTTGCCGGACTCTGGGGCTCAAGGTCATGGATCAGCAACATCGCGGCGAAGCGCTAGCGCGCCAAAACCTTCCCATGGATGAGGGCGATTCTCGTCCTGACTCGCTCGCGTCCGAGTCTAGTGCACGTCCCTCGTTCATTCCGGGAACTTCATCAGAGAGCGCGGTGGATACCGGTCCGGTAGCTCGGCCATCACTTTTACAGCAGCGTAGATCGCTTTCTCACCCTCAGCCTTCGGCCTCAAAAGAGAGGGGATCGTCGATTGCTTTGAGGGAATCGAGAAGTGAATCCGTCTCCCTTCCCTCGACCCCTTCCCTCGCCTCCTCTTCTCAATCAGCGTGGGGACTCTTTCGCAAGAAGGCCTTCTCAAAGAGGGAGAAACAGCAAACCCCTTCTTCTCCTTCCTTTCAGGCTACATCGTCCTCCAGCCCCTCCATATCATCGAAGGTCGAGTGGATCGGACCTGCTTTTGGGACGGGTATCGTCTCTTCTTCACCGGCATCCTCAGCCTCATCCGCTCTTCCCACTCCTCCAGCCTTGGACCTAGACAAGAGGAGGCCATCGTATTCCACCATCCTGACGCCTCTTCAGACTCTCAACTTGTCGTTGCCCGGTCCCGCCGACAGCCAAGAATCGGCCAAAGACGGCGGGCAGGCCCAGTCTTTGTCGGTGCCGTTCATCCACCTCTGCGAACCGACACCCGTATCACCTAAAACCGATCGATTCGAGCTCCCAACCACACTCACCGACCCCTCCTCCTACGAAAAAGAACAGGGATGCGGCCTTGGGATCCTCTCTCAAACCTGATCCCGTGACCAGTCGACACTGAAGCATCTCCAATGGCTCTCGCCAGTCTCTCTCCCTTTCCTCCCCCACCCCTCCCCGCTCGCTCCCTTCCCGTCACGGGCACAGAATTGATCCGGCAGCAAACCTTCCCCTTGTCTCCTTTTTTCAATTTTTTTCAATTACCAAAGAAGAAAATATTGGCACCTAACGAGGACGGTCCCCTCTTTTCACCTTTTCTCTTTCGTTACCGTCGTCTCTTCGGATCCCCCGAAAAACGGTACCTGCATAGCATAGAAACCGAGCAGTCTCAATCACATGTACAATTAGCAATTATCTCAACGCATCCTGAACAGTTTCCGATCCATGTTCCACACGTCGTGATCTGAATGGCTCCGCCCGTTCTACTTTGGTGGCTCGAATCCCCGAGGTTGGGTCGATTCGGACGGGAGGGGAAGAGGTTTCGACTCAGATATTTCGATTCTGATCATAGGTCTTTTTTCATTTAGAGAGTGTACAAAGAGCAACTTCCCAAAAACTGTAGCGATCGACACTTGGCGATCTGTTACTCGATCTCATGTGGGAAAGGATCACGATAAAGACGTGATGGAGAATGAGAAAGGGGGTATCAGGGCAAATTTCGCTTTCATCCTCCTGTATCCCATTCCGAGATCCTCTAGTAGTCGTCGTTGCTGCGGCTGTTTCCGTAGGAGTCGTTACCGGAGGAGCCGTAAGAGTCGTTGTTGCCCCTTCCGGAAGAGCCGTAGGAGTCGTTGTCGTTGTTCCTGCCCGAAGAGCCGTAGGAGTCATTGTCGTTGTTCCTGCCCGAAGAGCCGTAGGAGTCGTTGTCGTTGTTCCTGCCCGACGAGCCGTAGGAGTCGTTGTCACGACCTGAAGACCCGTAGCTGGAAGAGTTGTTGTTGCCACTTCCATACGAGTCGCTGTCGTTGCGACCAGAAGATCCGTAAGAGTCGGAGTTATCCCTGCCGGAAGAGCCGTAGCTGGAGGAGTTGTTGCCGCTTCCGTAGGAGTCACTGTCGTTGCGACCAGAAGATCCGTAGCTGTTGTCGTCGTCGTTGCGGTCAGAACTGGATTGGTTCTTTCGGCTGTAAGAGTCTTCAGAGTCGTTGGACCCGAATCCGCCCTGGTTGGATGAAGAAGTGTTGGAGCCATACGAGTCCTGTGCAAGAGAAAAGTGCGAGGGACGTGTCCAAGGGACTTAAGTCAGAAATTCGCTTCTGCACTACTTGAATCTTCTGATGCAGAGAAGCGTAAAATAAAGTGAAGCCTTCACGAAGTAGCAAAAGCTATGATGTGGGGGAAAGGGGGAGGGGGTACGGAAGTAGAGTTGGAGAGGCAAGGATTCGCTCTTATGCCTGACGATGTCCCAATGTAGAAGTTCAGCCGCATCCTGGATGATGAGCCACTCACCGAGTTGTTCCTTCCGGAGGATCCGTAGGAATCGGAGTCATTGTTGTTACTAGATCCGTACGAATCGTTGTTGCTGGATCCGTAGGAGTCGCTGCTGTTGTTACTGTTGCCGCCCTTGTTTCCCAAGAAGCTACCGAGCATGTTCTTGCCCTCTTCCGAGCTGGCGAACTGCTTGGCCTGGTTGACGAAGTTCTCCATTTTTATTTATATTTCGCTGCTGGTCTCGTTGATTTCAAGGTTGGTGAGAGGAGGAGGGAGTCCTATGGATCGAGTACGTGTTTGCTGAAGCGGAGAAGCTCTGGGCGGAAAGAGTCTGGTGGAAACTGTAGATGGAAGATGACTCTCTCTCTGGAAGAAGGACGACAGGTTGCATGCCGTTTTTATAGGCAATTGAGCTCTGAGGCAACTGCTCTTCCTTAGTTGGTAAAGTCACTTTAGCGAACAACCAGACGGTGACTGGTGACAAGCATGGTTCATGGACCTCATCAGTTTCTACGTGCTTGTGTGCTATGCCGCAAGATTGCGTTCAAGGCGAGATGACAGACGGACAGGCACTTCGGCACCTGACGAGGCATGGGTGGGTGGAGCGTGTGCGTCGAAGACGCTCATGCGGACTTTCTCCATTTGGAAGGTGCTTGCCTTGAGAGGCTGTGTGGCCACAGGGCTGAATGGTTGTGGGAAAGCTCGCAGTCCCCCTTCTTCCCACCATCTACACTTTTCGTGCACTCACCGAGAATGCTCGTCACAAAGTGACCCGGCATCTCTCTTCTCCTTTTCAACGCACGTCCCCTCGCCTATGAACGCCTTAAGCAGGTATCTCGACAAATTCAAGGAGGGTAGTTAGTAGTGAGTCGAAGGAGTGGGGGTTGGGGAATCTTGATCCCTGCCCACCTGTGAAAAGATGAATGCGCCCCAAGTGGATCATGCGGTGCGAGCAAAGACCGTGCTGTGTCCATCTTCGAAGCCCGCTCGCTGAACGATGAGACGCAGGACAGGTGCTAGGTTTCGTTCTTATTCCTCCCATCGTGGCTATCCCTTTTGGAGCACATCAGTAGAGGAGATTTCTATCCTTGGTCCATATCGCATCATCCTTCGACGTAGCACTTACATCTGCCATACCTTACTCCTGGGGCATCTTTCTGGCTGTGAGACCAGCCAAAAGACCAACCTTAGCTTTCACTCCCCAGCAGACAACAAAAGGAAAGAAAAAGGAAAAGGAAAGCGTCCACTCTCGGGAACCGTTTGCCGCCCAGAAACGATTACTTCTTTATCACATCAGCCCTCCCTCTCTGCCTATGCTGCCACCAGATCCATCCTAAAGGTAGTAGGCAAGCCCTCCTCCATTGGACTTAGATCGTATGATGAACATTCATGATTGAATCTACTGCACATGGTCTGACTGTGCTATACACAACGTTGTCTGGTATGATGATATTGGGGGTAAGGGGAGGGGGAGATCAGCATCTCACCTTGGGGGCAAGCAACACGTTCTCCTTCGGCAGCTTGGGATTCAATCATGATGTTGCTTCAGGCGTGTCATGCAGCATCACAAGTCGAAAGGTGGGGTGATGGCCCGAGCGTACCGAGAGTGCTTTCTGATCCCAATTTAGCCCCTTTGGTTTCCTTTGCGTTTTCCCCCCCCTTTTTTCTCTTTCCTCTTCCCTTTCGACTTTCACTCGAATCCATCCCAGACCGGCCAGGGCTGCGAGAACAAGCGAGCCGAGGTCTCCCCACCTCGCCCCTTTATAACATCACACAAGTTTCTCTCCTTTCACGTATCACATTTCAAGCTACGTACTGTACATAGCAGAGCGTGTTGGTGGGGAAAATGTCGAATATCAAAAGGAGGGCCTGGGCTCAAGAGTAAGTATGCAGGGGAGGGGGAAAGGCCTACGGAGGCTGGATCATCACACAATCTGGGAATGATCAGGGGAAATTCGGCAAAGGCTTGCAACACAGACTTGGCTGTGACTGTGAGAAGCGACAGAACGCCGCCCCCACTCCATCCTCGCAAAGGATTCCTTTTCTTCCCTTTTCTTTCTCTTGTAGGCAAATGGATTTGGAGGGGAAGGGTGGGCCGGAGAAACGTGGATCCCTTCAACGGTCACAATCCCGTTCCCTTTCGGCTTACCACGAATTCCTTTTAACATCGATCAAGAAACACACGCACACACACACATTCTCTCTCTCCTCTCTCTCTCGACCGAGAAGGTAAGATCGTTCTTCACGTGAAACGGTGGTAGATGCTTCGTTTGTCGCTCACAGTCGCATTCCTTCCTGGCCAAACAAGTGAGAGGGAGGAGAGCTCGGGCGATGATCGGCTTCTCACCTTTTCCTTGTCCAAGCGAACGGATCATGGATCTGGAGCAGTCGCTTTTCTCGCTTCATCGCCGCTCCTTAGTTCGGGCCCGACTTTTACAGTTTGGGTCACAGGAGTTGGTGAAGATCTTGCTTCCACGGTGACAGAGATTCTGTCCATTCACTCTTGAAAAAGCGATGTCCCGTTGATGCTGCAAGACCGTCCCGCATCTTTGCCTCATAGCGTGGCTGGTCTGGCTGACCAGCTTCCTTTCTCCTTCACCTTAGCATCCTTCTACACCCTTCTCGCATGCCTTTCCCCGTCTCGGCGCTCAAGCGACCTGCCCATTTTAAATCCGAAGCAGTTGACTAATCGAATCTCAACTAATCGAAAATCATGTATGTACAGTACATAGGTACATAGGTACATACAGTACATACAGTACACACAGTATGTACAATACATAGGTGGAACCTTCTACAACGGGCAATCTGACTCTGCCTCAAGGTACAGACGTACGATGTATGCGCTTTTTTTCCGGCCGGGTCCTGCCCAATCGACATCGCAAGGTCTGGGAAGGTTCACCGTGAAATGTTCTTTCTTCTTCCCCTATGAGGGGGATAATAAAACCCACACACACTTCTGGTTGCCTGTGCTTGCAGCGGTTTGGTATTCCAAATTCTGCTTTACACACTCTCGCCTGGCTTTCAGTCTTCTGTTCTTCCTCAACTTTTTCCTCTTCTTGTGACCAGCTTGGGTGTAACTTTCATTTCGTATGTTTTGTCTCAGTGTTGCACTCCCCTTGAATCTCAGGGCTTGAACACCCTGCGCGAATCGCCGCCACCCATCGCCCAGCCACCTCCTAACAAACACCTCTCGCACACACCTACTCTCTTGCACTCATAGCTCGCTCTTTTACTTTTCACTTAATAAGCAAGTTGTTGGTCAACGAGAAATAAACATCTTTCCGTGAACTTCATACATCGAGCCTTGAACGAACAGTCTCAAGCTATAAGTGGAACCCCTGAGCTAACCGCCTGGCTCAACCCGACTGTAGATGCGGTTCATTAAAACCTCCTCCGTTCTGAAGGGCGGAGCTCAACATTGCCAACATCTGGACATCTTACCCTGATGTTTTCGAGTCGTTAAGGCGGTCACTGCCCCCGTATCTGAGCTACATACAGAGCTGAACAAAACCGTCACCCACTTCGGTCTGCCCACAGTTCGGTTCTCTCTGACGTCGTAGAACCTCTGCTGAAGGAACGAGGTCCAAAGAAAATTGAAAACCAAAAACATAGATTCGTGCAGGCCCGTGGCTGGCCCTTTTCATCAAAATTTGACGAGCTTGTCCGGGTTGCAAAGGGAAGGAAGGATTACGTTCGGTTGGTCTCACTCCCCATGATACATAATAGTCAGCCCTTGGTCTAAAGTGAGTGGAACAGAAAACCTTGAGCGCATTCAAGCAGGTGTTGAGGATTCAATCGTCCAAACCATGACGCCCAAGCTTATCCTTCGACACCATGTGAATGTCAGTATTCGGCCCGAATGAAAAGCTGCGACTCTGATTATTGGCATCCCAACCTCCAGCACCCTCCTGGACCCTGAGACTCCTCTGACAACGGTTGTGGGATAAAAGAATTTAAAAGTTCTTCCACACATTTTATCTGTAAACACTTAATGACTCTGCGTTGAACTTTTTAGATCTTTTAATCGATATCTTATACTTTTGCTTATGCCCTGGGCTTAAAATTTTGTAAGAATCGCATTGATTAGAAGTTGACAAGGGGAAACATATTGATTATTCTTTCCTTTGACAAACCTTCATTTTTGTTTATCTTTTTCTTTTCTCCTTCTTTAAATATTCTCTGGAGCGGATATCTCTGTTCCCACTACGACTGTTCTACTTACAAGATAATACCTTGTGAAGGAAGCAGAGCCCGTAACGCTTTTCCTTGACCTTGAGCACGTATGCGCACGGCTACCGAAAGTTGAGTGTGTGAAGAAACAGATAGGGCTTCTGACATGTCGCGATGGACATGTCCACAAGGCGCATGGGGAGGTAAAAGAGAGAAAGAAGATCATAAAGCCCTCGCCCCGGCCTTCCATCACCATCCCACCTCCCATCCGAAAGATTCAGTCAGAGTCCGTTGACTACGCCTTCTCTATCTGATTTTTGCGCCACGGCTGCCCAACGGACACCAATACCGGTTGAGCCAGGAACACGTTTCCAGACCACGATTGTCGTTTCTTTCCTTTTTCCTTCTTCCTTTTATTTTTTGGTCCCGCTCGTCTTTCTCTAGGAGAACCTTTCCGAGGGAAGGTCTGTTGTGTGCTCCTCCCCTGCTCAAATCCTCTTCAGCCCTATCGCTGTTCTTTGATATGCACTGGGCCACGGAGCAGGGCTAAGGCAAGACTATTATACCATGGAGGAAAAAAGAGGGGCTGTATTATCGGTTGCACTAACCATCGAAAGTAAGGCCAGATGAGTCCTACCAACGTCCCTGGTTTCTGGCTTGGGTACATGGTGTTCGGCTGAGGAACCTTGGCAGACAGGCGGTAATTTCCACGCGTTGAAGTTTGCATACAAGCAATGAGGCTCTCTCTAAGTCATGCTAAGATGTTCTTCTTCCTTTTATTCTTGGTGTTGGTCTCGAAAGAAAATATGGACGAGAGAAAGAAAGAGAAATCGAAGAAACAAAAAGCGACCCCATCTGCAAAAATTGAACAACCTTTTCAGCCTGGCTCAGACCGTCCCCCCCTGTTCCCCCCTCATTGCCCCCTCCTTGTTTGAACCAGATTGAGACAAGCCTCAAGCGGTTCCGAGGAAGATTGGTTTTCAATTACATATCTTGGTTTTATCTCTGTGGGTCTCTCTTGTCTCCCCTGAGCTCTAGGCTGCTTGTTTGATGATAGGCAGGTGGGATAGTCGGAGGGCAAGCTCCGCGGCATACACATACATATTGTACATACTGTACGTACTATACAGTACATACAGTACACATAACACGCAAGTAACGTGGGTATGTAAGGAAGGTACCCGATGTTCAGTGCGGGGTCAGTTTTTTTCTCCATTTTTTTCCCTTGACGGGCTGACCTTTTTGTTGGTCAGAGTTCACTTACTGAGCCAAACACCACCTTCCTAACCAAGTCGAACTGACTCCGTGACTTGGGATTGCCATGTTCAAGTGTCCTCTCGATTTGCGATTTCGACGAAGATTCCCGTGTGACAGAGAGGGTTCTGAGAAAAAAGAAAAAAGGGGAAAAATAGACTGAGAAGGTTGAGGGGTCCCAACGCAGGCACTAGCTTGGTTTCTACTACGCCCTTGCAAGCGGTTGCTTGTGAAGGAACCTGCGGAGAAAGTTCAACGGAGAGAAGGCGGAAGGAGAGCGTTGAAGAAAGAGATCCTTGCTTCTTTTGGTTCAGGGTCGAGTCCCAACGTCAAATCCCAGACGACAGGTTACTCCCTATCCCCCAACATGATGGCAGACCTGTAAGCGTAAAGACCCAAACACTTCCATGACTTGATGGAAAAAAGAGTATGTGCATACTTATATGCTGTACAGACATACATGCTTAGTACGTATGCCTCCGACCACATTACATACTTGTATGCAACCACCTTGCAGCATCTGTGCTCGCTGCAGAACAGCACCAAGCATTTCCGTCCTGAGCTCACTGTATATCTATCTGTGTATGAACACCGACTCCATCCCGCTCAATTGCTCTCAAGGTTGCACCTTCATCATCGAGAGCCAAATCCTTCTCCTCCTCCCTCTACCTTCTCCCCTCATCCATTCTCCTCCTTCCACGACAGACGTCGCACGATTCCATTAATCTCTCCCTTCATTGTGTTCAGTGGAGCTGTAGTCTCTAATGGCTCCCTGCTTCGCTCTTCCCCTGCTTCGCTCTTCCCAACACCACAGCATTTGACACCAACCTGAAAGTTAAGCCGATCATCTTTTTTTTTTTTTTTTAGTTGAAAGAGGAGAAGGGTTCGAGGCGCAGAGCCTCGGATCCCCATAATCCAAAAAGCAACGATGTCGCAGAAAAGGCGTGACCATAGTCTCTGCTTTCATACCAGCTTGGTCGGATCAATCGAGCTCGGCGAAGGCAGCTCCAACAAGGATGCTGACAGCAGCGCAGGACCAAGTCATGAAACGGCCAAGGCTGCAACTTGCATTCCACTAATGATATCTACCGAACCATCTAAAGGTTCAGATGATTCAGTTACGAGAACAATGTCGGAGGCAACCATCAGGGAGACCCCGGCCTTTCTGCCAGAGGTGTCTTCCAACTCCCCTCTCATGATGGACGTAAAGGACTTACACCCGCGCATCTTAGAACTTGCCAGACCGAACTCAGCAGCCTCATCAACTTCCACTATCATTGATATCCACAGCAAGGGATGGCAGGACGAGAAAGGGAACAGGAAGGGGAAGACTGAGAAGACTGGTTCTCCTCACATATCGTCTACTGTGGGTGGTTCGCATTTATTCAAAAGTCCGAGCACAATTCGGAGATCGCACTCGTTTGGAAGCTGCTGTGGCACTTGCTCCGGGACCTTGAAAAGGAACTTCGACCGAGCAGCGTCTCTTTCCGGTCACGATCAGCCTTTCATCATCCCATCCAGGTCCAGCTCGAAAGCTTTAGGCTCTTCGCAGACAGCGACCCAATCCCAATCTTCGCGCAAAAAAAATCCGATAGCGAGCACCACCGTCATCACCAGCATCCTTTCCGTCCTTGAGAGGGAGGGTGCTTTCGAGGATGCCGATGAAAATGCAATCGAAGAAGAGGATGTTTTCATCAGCTCCAAGAGGCAAATCCAAGCGCACAAACGCGCCTCTTCATGCTCGATTACCCGGATGCCTTACCCACTTCAGAGCGCTCCACCCCGGGAGATCAAGCTCAGCGAAAGTCTCGCAAGTGGCGAAGACGTTGTCACGGGTATTCAGCCAGACCTTCAGAGCAGATGCAGCGCGAGCCAGTCCTCTTCCTCTGTTACTTCCTCTGTCACTTCATTGGCCTACCAATTCCCTTTCAGCTGGGACACATCCCTTCCCTGCAATAGGAGTTTAATGGAGATCAAGAACGAAGAAAGGAGGGTCCATCCTAGCATTATGGACATACGAAACGCCACCGCTACCCTATTACGGGAGACAGAGGAGCTAAAAAATTGGCAAGGAAGTCAGGAAGACGCCCTCAGTCTTGACGAATGGATCAATCAGTTGAACAGTCCGACCATCCATTCATCTGTCTCGTCTACCCCTTCGAAGATGTCAAAGGGAGGTGGCTCTGTTTTCGAGCTCGGAAGCGAGGCTCACCGGAAGTTCACTACGTCAACAAAGTCGGACGATCGAATTTTTTCGAATAGTAGCCATGGAAGCAGTGGCAGAGTCCTTAGCACTGGCAGCAGCGCAAGTGGATCAACGGACCGGCAAAGATCAACCTCTTCGAACTCCTCCTCCTCCTTCTCCTCTTCCTCGTCAAATCAGCTTGGGCGTGGCACTGGAAAAGCCAACGGTGGACCATCATCACTCTACTCATCAATCAAAGGATCCATGTCTAATCTTGCTTTGATAACTTCCTCGCCAGGCAGGATGCAGCTTAAAGCTAGATTCTCCGTCAGTGGAAAGAAGAGCAAGCCTTCCCTTGCGCAGAAGAGCCTCAAGGCAGTCGGTCACCCAGTCCCAACACTCAGCGCCAAGACTTCAAGCCACCGATCGTCTGCGCCTTACTCCTCCGAATCTGCGACAACCTCGTTCAACTCGGAGATGAAGGAGAGGAGCGTGTCAAGCACCTCTAGCGAGCCAGCCACCTCGCATCCAACTGCCTTGACGGACGAGCCGATCAAGGAGGGCGAGGATTTAAATTTGTCCGATATGGCATTTAACGCTGATATTTGCAAAACCCTCATTTGCGGTTCTTTGGAGAACCAGGAAGACTGTGCAGGAAAGGAAGATGAAGAGCCAGAAACCGATCAGATCAACACCGAAAACGATAAATCGAGGCCAGAACAGCGAAAGAAGAGCATTATTCCTTCTACGGAGTATTACTCGGACGAATCTCAAATAAGCGTATCACCATGCTCACACATTTTTTGCTCAACGACTGTCCGTGACAAAACAATCGACGAAGGCCAACACTTTTCTGACCCAGCGCTCACGATTCCATCGTCCTTGTCACTTGCTAAGTCGACAGGGATCAGCACCCCAACTTCATCCACCATTTCGCTAACATCGTGCAAGGACTCGTGCCAGGCTTGCGAGATCGTCAAAAGCTTGGACGATGAGGGGAAAGAAGGGTCGATCAAAGGCCCGACCGACGAGTGTGCACCAACCTTTTCATCCTCATCCTCATCTTCCACTGACGGTGACGACAGCCACTGTTCGACGCCTGAGCCAGAGAGCGCTTTGAAGATTTGTTTGGACAAGGGTTCGGGCGTAGAGCTGGAAGATTTCGGTCTGGATGCGAGCATGGCTATGATGGGCATGGACACGAGCACAGGCAAATACCGAATGCCACTCTTGTCGGACGCCTCACAAAGGCATCGTTGACACCCGGAAATCGTCCTCCCTCCTCTCTATCGCTTGAACCTTGCCAACACTTGCGATCTTTACCATAAACATCAGCAATATCCCTCACATCACCTCGTCCGTGATTTCTTCATTCATTCTTTTATCAATCCAGGGTTTTTTGGGGTTTTTTTTTTTGGGGGCTTTAAGCCTGTTCTTTTTTTTTCTTTCTTTTTCTTTTTGTTTTGGTGGAGGGAGGGGATAAAACACTCCCTCCTTCACACTGTTACGCCAGGGGGGAAATATCAAGGCACTCTTTATCTGTTATCGTCATCATCATTGCCATCATCATCGCAAATATCGCATTTGGGTCCTTGGGTAGTTTCATTGCTCCTACTGTCTGATCCCTTTCTCGATCCAAACCCTCTTTTTCTCGGTTTCTTCCCTAGTGTCACGTTCTTGTATCACAATCGCTCGTATGGAATCACACTCGTTCATCAAAGCCTGACCCTTTCCCCCCAGTTCAGATAAGAGCGTGAAGGAAAAGAGGGTCCTCCGCGATGCATCCGTCTGTGCAGTTTCATTTCATCTGTCATTTTACTTCCGTTTTTATCTTCATAATAACGATTTTTTTTCATCTTGCCCCTTGGTACTTTCTCCTACCTTCCCTTCAAATGGCAGAAGTGGTCCCCCTTTTTTTTGGATGAGCAGGGGTCGCAAGAGGTTTCTTGAGAGACAAGTGAGGCTTCACACAAGTTTTCAGGCCAAGTTTTGAGATTGGCATTGATATATTCATTGAGATATTATGAACCATTTGGCCAAAAAAGAAATGGGATGAAGAAGGGGAGGGGGGGGCAAAAAAGAGCCAGTCGTATACAAACTAGGGCGTCCAACAACGGTAACGAAATCAAGGGGAGACATGACATATGCTTGGAAAAGGTGGGGTAGCTCGAGGAAAGGTGGACAGGGAACCAGAGGAACATGATTGTCGTTTCCTAACCTACGCCTCTAGGAATTCTCCGAGGAGGAAGAAGCAAGCCAAGGTGATCAGAAAGGCTGCGATCGTCGCTTTGTTAGGTCGAAATGAGATGGCAGAGGTGCTTGAAGAAGAAGAGGAGCTGTCGGTGCTGTTGGAAGTGTCCCTACCTGCTCCGATCGTGCCCCTCTTGGTTATCTTGACGGTCAAGACTTTGACGATGCCATCCGTGGGGATGCCGTGGTTGATCTGGCTTGTTTGGACCCCAGCCAAGAGCGAGTTATTGTCGACCGCAGTGGTCTGGTACTCGAAGCCGCCTGGGCTCCTTGTGCCATTCGATAAAGTGGCGTTGGCCACGAAAAGATCCCTTCCAAAGTCATAACCATTGTCGACGATCATGTGACCCTTAGAGGCAGACATCTCGTAGGACACGGCCAGGAAGACGGCTCCAGAATTTGCGGCTGAGCCGTTCTGATACCAATACCTGAAGTGGTTGCCTCCCTGAAGAGATTCTATGCACGTTCCCCCGTCGCCTTGCATGAAGTTGTACCTCATCAGCCCAGATTGTTGGACGGTTCCCGCTCCATCGCCGAGGTTGGCGCCCTGTGTTCCACCAAGCGTGATGCCTGCACAGTCGCCGTTGGAGAAGTAGATTGATTCCGCATACTCCTCGAAGCCTTGGGGGGTAAGGACGTCCTGATCAGATTCGTTGGAGATGATGACGTTCAAAGGTTCACCGACTCCTGCTGCTGCTCCAGCATCGATGATCTTGGGATAATCACGAAGTCAGAGGAAGAGGGGGATAGAGGTTGAGCCCAGAGTGTTGTTGAAATGGAGAGAAAAGGAGATTTTTTTTAAAAAAA
>KZ820103.1:2593-15252 GCA_003144235.1 Violaceomyces palustris | reverse complement strand
GGGGGGGAAAGAGAAACGAAAGCGAAATCGAGCCGAGGAGGACCCACCTCGAATCCGACACAAGCTTGTAAGGGAGCGAGGACTTGAGAGAGCCTTCCGAAGGCTTCTAGGTAAGCTCCCTGAAGGAACTCTTGGATGGAGACTTCTTCCACCTCGCCTTGCGGGTTCAACCTCCTCCTGCATCGGAGCTTGGGAGCAAAGGTCTCTCCCGCCCAGAAGAGGGTGGCCATCGTGGCGGCAGCAAGCTTCTGATACCCGCTTGGCCATACGAAGGGTCCGCTCGGCTCCCTCTCGTTCTCAGGAGCGTTGGCCTTGTGTTGATCGTCCAGGTTGTGAACGTAGGCCGCTCCCGTCTGAGGGAAGGCTCGGATGTCCAATCCTGCCGCTTCGAATGTCTTTGACGAGGGGAGACGGGAGGAAGGAGGGGAGAGAAAGATGTGGAAATGGGTGAGACGATCGATTCTCATTCTCATACCAATCTTCTTTTCTTTTCTTTTCTTCCCCCCCCGGCCCCCCCCCTCTGATGGCCATCTCTTCCAGCTTTCGCCTTCCATTTTTTCATCCTTGCTTGAACCCGATGAGGGGGTTAGGGAAAGCCAAGGGATGATGGAAAGGCGATCAGAGGGGAGGGCGGGGATGAGGAAGCACTCTCACCCAGCCTGGGGCACCGCTTCCACCGCTGAACCTGCTCCACACGTCCTGGTGTGGGCAGACGAAGCACTTGATGCCGTACTCTGGCATGATCCGGACGATGTTTGCGAGGTATTCCATGTACTCCTCGTCGAACTCGTCCGGTCCCTGATGGGCGATCGACTCCCAGGTGACCAGGAGTCGGACCAGTGGGAGACCCCACTCCCTCAGCCTGGCAAAGTGGATGGGTGCGTCCTGGAGTGGGAAGGGTCTACCGATGAAGGAGACGGTGCGGTGATCGAAGAAACCTTCGGATAGGTGGGAGAGTCCATTCGGGACTGTGGGAAGTTTGCTGGCGCCGGAGATGTTGACACCCCTGAGGAGTAGGTTCCTCCCCCAGGCGTCGACAAAGTGGTCGCCTTGGATCCTGATGGGTTGGCCTCCCAACGCCTCGTGCGAGAGGTCGTGAGCCGCGTGAGATTCAAGGTGGGAGAGGGTCATCTTTTACCCCTTTCCCCTTTTTCGCGGCCGTTTTCGTCCTACGTCGAGGGGCGATCGGTGATGCTGTGCTGAGGGGAGCTCGAAGAAGGCAAGCGACAAGGCGGTGGGGAAGAAGAGGAGGTTGGCATTCCCAGGATGCGTAGTGGTTTGGCATTCAACATGCGAGTGTCTCCTCTTTCCGTTTTCCAGTGCACGGTTCCTGATTTCTCGCATCACCTTACGTAATTCTTCCGTTCCCCCTCTCTCGGATCGTTATCTTATCATATCAGTTTCCATCCCAGGATCGTGAAGGAAACGAAGAAGAGAAGAGAAGAGAAAGGGAAAAGCGAAGAGAAGAAACCTTTGTGAGGCGCCACAGCCAAAGTCCCATTCAAAGCCAAGAGCCTTCCGCTTCTCGCCCTTTGCTCAGAGTGCGTTGCTCAAACCTACGGGGATACGACGCCTACCCCTTGTTCCCGCTCAGTTGTTACCGTGTCGGTGGGTAAGAGAAGGGTCCGGTGGTCGATCTCGAGAACGGCCGTGATTTCTCTCAAGCGGGTGTCGAGGCAGACGCGGAATCGTATTCCTCCCCCCTTACCCATCCTTGCTTTGGGCTACCACGTCCACCACCCCCCTCACCTTCCCACAGACTGAGCCGGTCATCCCTGAAAGCTGGAAGGCGTGCCTTTCATCGCCTCTTCAAAGTGTTCATGGTTGATTGTTCGCGCACGTAAGCGTCTTATCCCTGGTTCTTACCCAACAAAAAGAAAAGCACCTGATCCGATCCACGAGAGTGGAAGGGATGAGGGATGTGAGAAGGGAAAGAAGAAAATGGGAAAGGGGATTCCTTTTATCCCACTCAAGTGAATGAGGGAAAGTACAGTCGCTTCTAAAAAACCCCACAATCCTCGATCCAACACTCCTCCAAAGGTCGACCATCTTGGGTCGAGATGAGGTCCCACCTGGCAAAGACTCGCCTGTTCTGTTCCACCTCCTCCTCTTGCCCTTTCTCCTCCAACTCGAGCAGAACCCTACCGAAGGTGACGTACTGCTTGTTGGAGAGCTTTTTCAGTTGGTCCGGATCTTGGGTGGTGACGATGAAGAACTGGGAAGTGATCGAATCTTTCCTTCCTCCGTTGGTCATGCAGACCGAACCGTATCTCGGGGTCGTGTTCCTTTGGATTTTTAACAAAGCCCCCCCCCCCCCCCCCTCCCCCCCACAAGACACCGATTCGACGTTGTGGGTCAGTTCGAAAGAAATTGGAGAGAGGAACGGAAAGCTTGAGAAGCGGGAAGGGGGTGGGGGGGGAGAAGGAAGTCGGTGGGGACGAACTCACAACCCTTCGACCTCAGCTTTGAAGACTCCACCCGAAACCGTTGCTTCTCCACCTGAACCGTCGTTCCTCGTCACATCACCCGTCTGGACGACAAAGTTGGTCTCCACCCTGTGAACCTTGACGCCCTTGTAATGCAACCTCTTGTTCCTATCCGACTTGGAAGGACCCTTGTCCCCTCTCAACAGGGACAGGAAGTTCTCCCTGGTTCTTCTCAGACCGTTCGAATCGGACAGCCTGATCGTCAGACGTCCCGCTCGCAGTGGTCTCGGTTCTTTGAAACAGTAGGTCCTCGTAGGCTGGAGGTGGAGGGTATTCAGCATGGGGGTTGAAAAGAATCGCGAGCGGTGTGGTAAGGAAAAAAAAAAGGAAAAAAAAAGGAAAAAAAAAAAGAAGAAGAAACTCACATCGCAACCGATCAGAACCTCCCTCTCCTCCTCTCCCAACCCTTCCAACCTGTCGAAACCTTCGAGTCCGTAATGGCTCTTGACCTTTTGGAAGTGAAGGTCGGTCGATTCGTACTCTATCCTGAGCCTGTCGTTCTCCTCGATCGATCCAGAACAGATGTCCAACCAGGCTTTGACTTGTTCCTGACTACTCGTCATCTCTCCCCTTACTGTATAGGAGGAATCTTGCTCTGGGAATCTTTCGTTGATCTTCGGACCAAAGTGAAGGAGCGAGTGACGACCGGAGGAGAGGAGAGGAGCGACCTATGGGGGAAGGAAAACAGAAGACAAATGGAAAGGAAAAGGAACCAAAATAGGATCAAAAGAAATCAGAGGGCATCGCGCCTCGCACGGATCAAGGATCGAGTGGTGCCTTCCCCACAAATCGCGGGGTATCACGAACCACCACGTTTGTCCAAACTCAGAGTCACTCAGGTCTCTTGGAAACGATACGGCAGCTGGAGACGAGATATTGCAGAGGAAACGGTCCCAAGGGGCAATTCAACTGAGCTGTGGAAGCCATTTGGTAATTTTTTAAGAGTACAACAGGAGCGACGGTTGTTGGCCGGTCCCTTGTTTTGTCCACAAGGGACCTTTGGTCGGGAACACCGGGGAAGGGGAGAAAAAGGATCTTGCGACGGAGGAAGGGCAAGGAGGGCGGAGTGGGCATAGAGAAGAACAAAGAGAAAGAAAGAAAAGAAAAGAGCGAAAGCGGAAGAGGAAGAAAGGGAGGTAGGAGGCCGGCCGGAAGCCTGCCGGGATCGATCCAGAAACGCAGTGTGCGTATGACTCGACATAGAGAAGGCCGGGGTCAAAGAAACGATTGGGTTGGATGTTTGAGAAGGACATCGAGGTACGGTAGCGTGCGATCACTCCTTCTCCTCTTCGAGCCTCTTGGCCTGAGGTGCGCTGGCGACCTTGGCCCCGTGCGAAGAATCCAGGGCGAAAGAGTCAAGGCAATCGGCGTAGATCGAGTACGAGGAAAAGACGCTGTCCCTGTATCCGTCCCTGGTCCTCTTGGGCCTTTGGAGCGCCTGACCCGAAGCCGAGGCTTTGGCAACGCTGGGAGTGTCGGTGACCGTTCCGAAGTCATCCTCCCGCCCACCCTCCTTGTCTGCTTCTTCAGGCCGTTGCCTTTCCTCTCCAAGGCTTGACCTGGCAAGATCGCCAGACCCATCATTGATCGAGATCTTTGGGCCAGACTCCAGCGCCCGGTCTATCCTCTCCTCGACTTCATGAACTTGGCGGCCTCTATCGGATTGAAGAATGGGGTTGCAAACTTGTTCTCCATCGACCGGTGTCACCGGCTCGCTTTCGCTACTGATTCCCCGGGCCATCGCGTGGGAGTCAGCTTGCGGGCCGCCATTTTCCGCCCCTTGTGCGGAAATCGCTTTCTCAGGCACACCCTCAGCTAGCGACCCCTCGCCCCGGCGATCAGTCTCTGGCGCCTCAAGTACCTCAGCGACGACCTCTGGCAGCGGCTCGGGTTCTGGCTCCGGCTCAAAGAGCCACTCGTGCATCGTCACGATGATCTTGACAATGTGAGCCGCCTTACCGAGGTTGCCAAACGAAGCAGCCATGCTCGAAGGTCCAGGCGGGGGGTTTAAGAGCGATGCTCCAAAGACCAGACCGATGTTGTGAGGAGCCATCAAGTTGTGTTCACCTTCTTCAACCACCCTGGCCAAGTGCTCTGCCGTGCGTCGGAGAAGGTCAAAGTGGCACTTAGGAAGATCCCATATGATGTCACGGATGGCGTAGAGCCGACTGTCGTGGTTTTCGATCCTCTCGGCTTCGATGATGCTGTTGTAAGAGGCAAAAGTGATGGCCGGCTCCGGGAGATCTCGGAACCACTGCTTGATGGCACCGCAGATGGTGTGGATGTCGCTGAACTCGCCCTGAGAAAGGTCCACCAACTCCGGCGGTTGCTTGCCAAACGCATCTTTCAGGGCCTCGATGGAGCTCTTGGCCCCGGAGATTCGGTAGATGCCTTGCTCCCTCAAACCTGAGATGCGAGCGGCGATAGGGTTCATGAATAGGTCAGTGATCAGTCCTGAGCGAGTATCAAAGGAGAAAGGCAGCAGGCCGGGAATTCCTTTTTCCCAACCAAATCTCACCTCGGGCCTCTACTTCAGCAAACATCCTCTCAATCGCAATAGGAACATCACGACCTTCCCTTTCAACGAGAAGAGGAAGGCTGACGCCGTACAGAGGCGCGACTGGGAACAAGGAAACAGGGGAAAGCGGGGATGTGGTAGGGTCAGTGTTTGAACGACCGTGAAAGACCGATGGGTGGGATCAGGTACTCACCGATCGGTTTCCCTTTCGAGCTGGATCCTTTCTTGATCTCGAACGGTCTCCTTGCTGGCCTTTCCTTGGATGCCCTGTCTATGTGGGCGAACCAATCGGCCAATTCGCCCTGAGTAGGGGCTTGGATCAGGTACTTGGCGCCCTCTTCAGAGGTCAAGTGGAAGACGTACGGCCTCTGTGAATTTGGCCAAGCAGCAACCTGGGCACCGCCGCAACCGGCAACCAGGCCAGGTTTCCCTAGGGTAGTGAGCCTCAAGAGCTCCTCGACAGTGTGCGTCGGAGTCTCGGCCTTCTCGCTCATCAGCCCGATCGGTCTTAGACCGCCTCGGAAGAGGGCAGTCATGCGCCGGCTTCTGATCGTGGCCTTGTCCTGAGGAGTTTGAATCGCCGTGGAAGAGGACTGTGATGAGGCAGAGTTGCTGCTGGAGAGACCCAGGCTGGTAACAGTGTCCTTGGCCGAAGGTCTGGACCGCAGCAGCTCTAGGTATTCGAGCGCAGCCCGCTCCCTCTTGGTCTTTTCATGCTGATGCCAGGCGAGGCCAGGCAACGCCTTGGACGAGTTGTTGAAACGGACCGTAGTGTTCTGGCCCAGTGTGGGAGCGGTGGCTGCCTCGCTCGCCGCGTCTTCACGGAATGCCCTGCGATCCCAGCTGGTACTCCCAAGAGCCGCCTGCATGAACTTGAGCCGAGCACCGGCAAGTTCGACCAGGCTTGGGCTGCTGCCCGGAGGCCGGACTCTGACGGAACTGTCGACGATCGTCCAGATCGTCTTTCGTTTCTCAAAGTTCAGCAGCGGCTGCATGCCCTCGATTATGCAGGAGGGCGCGCGCGTCGTAGCCTCGGCCAGGCAAGTGAGGATCCAGCCAACGTCCGGCGTGCAGGGAGCTGAGGCTGCGTTTCGGAACGACGATGGGACATCGATAGGGAAGAGGTCCGACAGGCTATCCCCAGTCCCTCTCCTGCTGCTGGCGACGCCTTGCCAGGCTCTGAGGAAGTAGCGGCTCTCGTAAGATGTGAGGCTGCCGACGATGGCACACTCGACAAACGAAGCGATCGTGCACTCTCGGAAAGGCGCCGGCCCGTCGACAGGTGTGGGAGAGGGATCCTCGGTTCTGAGCCTCAACATCCTTGCCCGGCATATCCAGACCGCATCGAGCAGCTTTTCTAGCCGCGCCTGTCTGGTCCTGAGCCCGATCTTGCTCTCGATGATGTGTATGGCGATCCAGCCCTTCAAAAGGCTCTGGGCAGCCAGCGCATCCCGTACTGCGGCGGGCAACAGCTGCTGTAGGGGAATGTCCTTCGAGTCAGTGCCGGGCGGTCTGAGGACATCAAAGAGCATGTAGATATTGTTGATCTGCTTCTCGTCGTCGGAAGCGCTTCCGTTCTTTGCCGCGAACCAGCCTGTAAGGTCGGACGCCTGCTTCTCGAACAGCTCGGCAACCACCAGCAGGTCTCGCTCGACTATCTTATCGAAGAAGACCGTAGCGATGGACTCCAAGTACTCCACCAAGTCGGCAGGGCTAGCATCGTCAAAGTTGATCTCAGCACTGGGGCTGCCGCCTTCCCAGGGCCTGGAGGCTGAGGCCGAGTTGAGCGTGTAGACTTTTTCCTCGCTCCGGGCATTGGCGCTCATGATACTCGCTCGGAACGTGGCCGCGAGTTGCGCGAGCGCATTCAGAACTTTGGGCTGATCCGCATCTTCTGGGTTGGGTTCCATGCCGGGATCTCGGACGAAAGCGTGCATCAGTCGGTAAAGGGCATCGTCCTCAACAAAGTCCTGTGCGAAGCGCTCCACCCACTGTCTCAGCGTCATGATGACGCCGATCCTGATTCTGTAGACGACATCCCAGTCAACTGGCTCGACGTGGCTTCCGACCGGCTTGACGATCGACCAGGATGGGAACTGGCTCGATGTCTGGAAGGTCTCCATGGCATTCATCTCCTTGCTCGCATTGACGGCGGCAACGAAGCGCTTGCGAAGGAACTCGAATAGAACGATCGGCGTGCAGAAGCTGCGGAATGTGGCAAGGAAAGTGGTGCGGTACGCCTCAAGGTCAAGGATGAGGCGCGTCTTTTTGAGTGCCGAGTTCGAGTTTTCGGATTCTTCTTGTGAGGATGTCGTGACATGCTGAACCCCCATGACGAGGACGTCGACTAGAAAGGGGAGAGGGCATGGATGTCGAAGTGGTACAGGGAGGGGAGCCAAGGTTTGAAAAAGGTGAGGTATGTGAGCTGCAACAGGAAAGAGCAGAGGAAATCCAATCGAAGCTGGGGGTTTCGCGATTGAAAAGCTTGTCAACTTACCCATCCTTTCAAGGGTTGCGGCTTTTACAACGACGTGGATCGGGACCACCAGGTCAGCGACCGAACTTCGGTTGGAGGTTGGCAAGCTGGACCTCTTGGAAACCTGGGACAGTGGCCTTGTGGCCCTTCCGAAGTCCTGTGAGAACCTTTTCCCGGCCATTGGCGATGACGGCAGTGAGGCACTGGGCTCGCTGATGACCTTGAGCACCAGTTCGCCTCCAATCTTGAGGGTTGAGCCATTATCGTCCTGGCTGCTGCCGACCCATGGGCTCCATTCTGTGATGGCACCGTAGGCAATGTTCTTTCCAGTCCTGCCGGAAATGACGGGTGAAAATGCGGCGGAGCGGACCAAGGGAGATCCACCGAGGGAGGCGCGGGCATGGCTGCGCAACGTGATGGTGGCATAAGGGTCGGAGTCTTTGGTGATTCCGCTGCTGTTGAAGCGCTGCTCGATGCCAGCGGCGCGATCCCTTACCCTGGAAGCGTCGAGCAAGCTCAAGTGCGGAAGAGGCTGCGGGAAGAGGAGCGGCAGCAGGCTGTTTGCGATTGCTTGCGGGCTTGCTGGAGGTACATAGCTGAGGTCAAGGTTGCCGAGTGTCTTTGGTTCAAGTTTCAGAGATCGGCTCAGAGCCTGGGAGAGGTCCATCCCCTGATGGGTCCCCGCGGAGAGGTGGTGGAAGGCAACCTGGTACTCGCCGAGGGCAGCGTCCTCATCCGCCAGCGAAGCCAAATCGGCTCCTCCGCCTCCACCGTGGTACCAATCCTCATGGAAGCGCCTGAGAACGTGGGAAAGGTTGGTGCTCTCCTCCAGCTGAGCCGACACCAACAGTCGGAGGTCGCCTTCCGGGCGCTCAGGTTGGCAATGGCGTTTGAAGCTGGCGGCCGAATTTCCTAGGAAGGGAAGCACCGCCAGTTTGGTCCCATCCCTGGTCTCGACTGTGTTGTTATTGTCCTCTGACAGGATGAGAGGTTGTACAGCCACCGGGGTGCCCTCGGTCCAAGCGATCTGCGTCAAGATCGGCGCCCACTCCTTGGAAACCATCTCCCGATCGCCCTCGGCGAGATATCGCCACGTCTGCTCAAGCCTTGTCACTGCCCTGGAACAGAGCGCCGCACAGACGGCGACCCAGCCGGTGTAGCAACCGAGCGAGTAGAGGTACGACCCGACCGCGATCCAGTGCCTGAGGATCGAGGCCCGGCGTCGAGCTCCCACCTGGCTGATGACTCCTCGCTTAGGATTGGTTTTGACTTCATCGTCCGAGAGAATGTGCCTGAGCGCTAGCTGGGTCAGGAAATGCGGAGAGGCAGAATCAAAGCAGAAGAGTGAAGCTAGAGCGTCTAGATCTGGACGGATCAGGACGGAGGCCTGGAGCCCACCTGACTCGAGCACCCGGCTCAGTCGGTTCGCATGGAAGATTTGAATCTGCTGTGCGAGCTCGAGAGGATCAAGCTGGAGCAGCACCAAGTCGCTCATGTCCTTGGCTTCCCTGAGCTCGGCCAAGTCTTGCCTACCTGGGCTCTCCTCGGTCCGCGGCGGGTTGGCCAGCCGGTCGGCATTGCACTTTACCCCCGCTTTCGCCTCTCGAACGTCGTTGCTGATCTTTTCAGCCTGGTCGCCTGCCATTACCAGATCGATGAGGGAAATCAGCTCGTCACTCAAAACTTCGTCCCTCTCGGCAGCAAGTAACCCTTCTTCCAGAATGGTTTCGACGATGGATTCCACCAAGCTCTGCAAGTGGGTGTTGGGGCCTGAGCCGGAGTCGAAGCCGTTGACCATCAAAGTCGAGGACCAGACTCCGATCTGGGCGAGGAAGGACTGTACACCAGAGGTGATTCGAGTGAGGGACAGGAGGACGATCCGAACGAAGCTGTCCAAATCTAGCTGCGCTTGCTTTGAGCCCGCGCCGTCCTTCGCGTAGTCGGGCTGTTGAGTCCTGTTGACCAACTCATGCGCTAGTGCCTGGATGCTTCCGTGGCTGATGCGAGCCGGCCAGCTTGGAGGCGCTTCCAGCGCGCCCACCAAGCAGAGGTCTGGGTGCCTCCCTGGCATCTCCCATCCTCCATGGACGCTCTGGCGAACGGCCCGATCCGGGGCGGCCGTGACACGAGATGAGGGCCCGTCCGTATCGGTCCTGGAGAGTGAGGGGCCGGGCGCGGCGCCACCAACCGATGCACTGGATGTAGGACCGACGTGACCGCTGGTGGTCGAAGCCGGAGAGATCGGAGCACTCGTCGCTGAGGACGTTGCGGTCAGCAGTTCAGACTTCCCGAGCCCACTGCGCTTGAGCATATCGGCATCCATGCCGACCTCCTTGACATACTGGGCCATGGCCGAGCGCGACCCTGATCCAGACATCTCCATGGCTCTGGCGTGGCTGGGAGGGAAGAGGGCCTTGACCTCGTCCGAAATGCTGCTGGGCGGCTTGTAGAAGAAGAGCTTGCCGTCTTGAAGCACCACGCGGTACGGCTTCCACCCTTTGGTGATGTCCTTTTCTCGCTCCTTACCCTTGCCCGACTCGGCATCGTTGAGTTGGCTCAAGGTGAGCGAGATGTTCTGATTCCTGGCGAGGAAACCTTGGAAGACTGCACCCGGTGGCAGCAAAGGAGTCGGAGAAGGAGGCACGGAGCTCTGCCATCGACAGGTTCAAGTCAGGGTACGGGTAGAAATGATTGTTAGGCAAGCGCAGAGCCACTTGATCAGACATGTGTGCCCCTTCGATTTTCGAAGAGGCTTTCACTCGCAAGTCCATGAGACACCATGGGACATCCTTGGCACTCACCTGAGACGAGACCGACTGCTTGTCAGCCGATGAGTTGGAACCGATACTCAAGAGGCCCAAGGAGGAAGCCAGGCTGCCAGCACCTGCTCTAAGCCCTTCCCTGGAACCCGAGGCAGATGAGAGCTTGGAGATTTTGCGATTGTGTCGAGTACCCTGCGATGGAGGCTGGAAGGGCCCCGCCTCCGCGGCGGGCATGGCTGGCCAAGCAGCATTTTGGAGCGGGGGAGCTTGCTGATGGCTGGGGGCTGTGGACAGCGGGATTTGACTTGCCAACGGGTCGATCCTAGGCGACCTCGGGATGTGAGAATCTCTCGGGTTTGTCTGCAGGGTGCCCATGTCGCTCGGCCGCCAGTCGCTGCCGGCTACCAACCCGTGTTCGCCCCAAGTTCCGCCCTGCGACGCCGCGGAAGCATTCTTAGAGCCAGCCTCGAGGGCGCCATGTGGATGGTGAGGTGCGAATGGGACTATCGCCGGATCAATCGAGCTCAAATCATCGACGCTTCGAGAGTATGGCAAGCTGGGACTCGGCGACTTGAGATATGTGCTCCGATCGGAACTACTTGGAGCCATCGGGCGCCCTTGTGAGACGCGCGGCAGCTCGACAGGGACGCTTCCTGGAGAAGGGAATTCGGGACGCATGTGTAGATCAGACTGGCTCTTGCTGAATTGAGGGTACTGCTGACCGCCAGAGTCGGCTCGAAGCCCCTTTGTGAGCGGGCTGTGGGAAAAGCTGGTTTTGGAAGCAACGCTGACCTTGCTAGAGGAAGCGTTAGAAACTTTTCTGTCGCGGCCCATGCCACCGAAGAAGCCCCTCTTGGTCGGGCTCGACACGCCAGGCTCTTCCGATACACTCGGCCTAGCATTCACGCCGCCTGACCTCCCGTTCAGCGAGTCTGAGGTGGAAGACCTTGAGGTAGTGGCAGCGCCAGGGATGGCCTGAGGCATCACCATTCTCGAGGGCGGCTGGCCATAGCCGTGAGGATAAGATTGCTGGTGCCTGCTCTGATGATGCTGTTGCTGATGCTGAAGGTGGTGATGGCTCTGTTGCTTTTGCTGTTGTTGCTGCTGCTGCTGCTGGTACTGATGAACTTGCCCTGTCCCATCCAGGAACGGATCCTCGACGTGAGTAGACAAGGATGAAAGCGAGTTGGAAGATCCAGAAGACGAGAATGGGAACTTGGCCTTGCTAAGTAGGAAGTTGAAAGCAGACTGACTCCTTCCCATCGGCTGTTGCTGCTGCTGCTGCTGATACCCGCCCTGCGAGACTTGGCTCGCCGGAGCCGATGGGTGCTGAAATGATGCTGGGGGCGGCATGGCGTCAAGGGGAGAAGGGGGGCTCCTGGCTCTGAAGTTGGCAATGGCGAGGTCGGAGTCGTAACGATGATGATACTGATGCTGGTGAGGCCTGGCGGGTGACGAGTGGGCGCTGTGAGGCGAGTGCTCTGGCAAGGGGGTCGTAGCCGCACTTGGTGAATGAGTCGGAGAGCTGACAGGGCTCTCTCTCAATGTCGGGTCGCCCACGGAACTGTGGCTGGTCTCGCAGACTTGTACAAGTTGTTTTTGCTGCTGCTGCTGCTGCTGGCCTGAATCCTTTTTCTTAGGCCTGCGTAGCATGTCATGCCAGCCGCTCGCTTCCAAGGACGGTCTCTGGGCTTACACCAGATTATGCGCTCGTTCAATTCAGAAGGTTTTTTTTTTGGGGGGCGGGTGGCCGAAGACCAACTTGGCGAAGTGGACGTGGTGGATTGTATGCCGGCCGAGGGGGGTCGATGCAGATCTCGACGTGCGGTATGAAAATGGTCTTGACGAACGGCGAGAATGAAACGCTGGCTAGCTGGCTGACTGACTCTCAATCTGTTGGGGCCAGGTGTGACCTTGGAGCAAGCAAGAAGAAACAGAATCGATGCGGCGTGGGTTGACCCAAGCTGGCGGGGTATGCTGAGACGAGCGGCTGGTTGAATAGGGAAGAGGGCGAGAAAATGTACGATAGGACGAAAGAAAGTCGAAGGGTGGCCGAGCGGTTGAGATTGAGGTTTTAGAGAGAGAGAGAGAGAGAGAGAGAGAGAGAGAGAGAGTGGCGGACGAGAAAAGAGAGTGGAAAGAAAGGAAAGGAATGGGAGAGGGATGGTAGCGAGAGTGAGTGTGAGAGGGAAGGGGGGGCAGAGCGAGCGCTGGCTACGTTAGGTGAGGTGGGACGGTGTGGGATGCGATCCAGTCAGGTCCGATTCGAGATGATTTGGAGAAGGAGAGAGTGGTAGGTAGGCAGGAGGTGGGGTCGTGCGGTGGAGAGGGAAAAGGAGGAGGGGGGGGGGGGGGGGGGGGGGGGGGTGTTGGGGGGGGGGGGGGGGGGGATGGCTCTCTCTCTATCTTTGTTCATT
>KZ820102.1:0-23069 GCA_003144235.1 Violaceomyces palustris | reverse complement strand
CTTTGTGGTGGGACCGTTGCTCCAGCCTCCGGGGAAAGCTGCGCGAAAGGATTTCAAAGGCAATGACGTTTGTCATTCCATCGTTGATCGTTGCGGCCTTTTTTCTTCTTTCTTCCTGAAGTTCATACGCTGCGGTTCTCGCTGCTAGAGGGAGAGTGTTGGGAAGAGAGGGGGCGAGAGAGCGTCATGTGATAGCCAAGTCAGAGGGTGATAGCCAAGTCAGAGGGTGATAGCCAGGTCAGAGGGTGATAGCCAAGTCAGAGGGTGATAGCCAAGTCAGAGGGTGATAGCCAAGTCAGAGGGTATGTATCCTCAACAAGGAAAGGGGGGGGAATGGATGTCAGCTGGAAGGCAAAGGATGACTAAGGGCCTGAGACCAGATTTAACACAGTGTAATAAGGCCTTCCTCAAACCTCGAAGCCCTCCCCATTTCGAGGGTGAGGAAGCGAGAGCCAAAAAAAGGGGGGAGAGGGGGAGATACCAGAGGGCGTAAGCGCGCTGCCTATCAAAGAATGCGCAAGCAGGGCGGGATGCCTCGGAAAGGGGCGACTCTGTTTGAGAAATTTTGGAGGAACAACGACCACCACCGTCTGTGAGAGAGAGAGGAAAAGAGGGGTGCCCGGGGGGGGGGGGGAGGTTGTATGCTCTCACTCTCTCTCTCTCTCTCTCTCACACACACACGCACGCATGAACTTCCCCCCCTTCCTTTCCTCCTGTCTTTTCACACCGATCCTGTAAACGTCTGGGCCTCTGGGAGCGAAGGGCGAAGAAGATTCATCCGAAGAGGCGATGAAAGCGGGGTGGAGGGGGAGGCGATTCGAACCTATATTACTTCATCCCACCTCCTTAAACCTTCAGACCAACCTTACCCCCGGCTCGAAAGGGAGGGGTCCCGACTTGGGATGAGCAAAGGATTACGTGAAGGAAGCTGTTACAAACCTTCTGTACCTGCGAGATGATTCTCCTTGTAGAACTCGGTCATTTGGACTCCGAAGAAAGCTACTGTACTACTGTATCTTACTTCCTTGCTTGCTTCTCCCACCTACAGTATCTCCCCTTGGGGAGGATTCCTTGCGCTCGGGCCAAGGCATTGAAAACGACCTTGGGAGAGCATTGAATCAGCGACCCACCCGAAACAACGTCAAAGTGCAAAAGAAGGAAGAAGAACAAGAGGCAGAAGAAGAAGTAGCAGAAGAAGAAGTCTGCTGTTGATCAAGGGCACTACAGATTCGAGCAAGGTCAAGGCAATAAAGCGGGTTTCCATCCAAGACTGTATTCCGAATGGTCCCCGCACGCTTCCGGTTTCTTTCCATGACGAGATCATCCGAATGGGCGAGGGGGTTTGGGGGGGGGGGGGAAGGACCGAAGAAAAGAAAGGAAAAGAACAGCATGTAGCATGTAGTCGAATTGTCAAAGTGGATTCATATCTATCAAGTGTGTTGCAAGACCGAAGTTGCTTCGAATCCAAACCGTTTCCTCCCCTTATGCATTTCCGCGCATCGTTTCTATTTTTAATCCTTGTCGACTTCCCAACCTCTCCTTCCCCACCACTCCGTTCACTAAGTCCAACAGTCCTCTTTTTTTTTTCCGTTGGAAGATGATTCGGTTACCCAGATCGACATCAATTCCGAGCTCTTATTTTCATCACTTTTTGATCTTCCGACTCCAATTTATCTCAAATTTTCACGTTCTTTCCCTCGCTCTAAAGGTACCGACCGCTCCGCTCTTCAGGTGTTCGTTTCAACTCATCTCGAAAAATTCCCGACCCGAGCTTCCTCGCTTCTCCAGGCGACGTATTCGGATGAAAGAGGACGTTGAGAAGGGGGGCCACGCAAGCATGTGCATGCAGGTCTACCACTTGGTTGGGACCCACCCTCCGTCCACTTGGCCTCTCTCAATCCCCGCCCTACGTCCTTGAAAGGAAGTGAAAGAAAGCAAGCAGTAGGGTTCCTTTCCTCCTCCTTGGACTTGCTGGGAGAGGGACAGAACAACCCTTATTCCCGAGCCTCCCTTGACCGTTACATCCCACCTTACCCTTCTCCGTACATGTCGGCAGAAGGGAAATACGAATAATAAAGTTCTGTATGTTCGCACATGTGTGTGCATGCAAATTGCACGCATAACGTAGATGGATGTCATCGCAGTCTCCAAGCAAGTTGGCGGAGAAAAAAAGCACCTCTCAGTGTCCGAATATCCTCAGGTAAGAGCGATGGTCGTTCATCTTCCACCCAACCCCGTTACCCCTCCTCGTCTCTCCTATTCTCCTCCAAGCTTGAGCTGGATTCAGGAGTTGAATCGCAATCTTTTTCTTTCCAAAACGCAGGAGCTGTCAGCCGCTCGACTCGGAGTCCGAGTTTCAATGTATCAGCAGGGAAGTTTCAGAGAGAAAGGGGGCGAGGAAGAAGGAAGGGAAGGCACTGGGTTGGGGCAAGCAAAGGCCGCCGAGATCCATGGGCGGAAGGGCAAGAGCTTGGGGGCATGAATGATTACAGAATGAAGCAGGGACGCTGTAAGGACTCGGTCAGTGTTGGGCCTCAGACCTGGTTGAATGCGTTGCCGTCTGCCTTCACGAGATCCTCGCCACCCATCTTCCTCCCCCCCACCCTCTCTCTCCTCCTCTCTGAATGATCAAAGGGGATGATGCAGAGAACAAGATAGTGGCTCACAAGATTTACACATCCAAGCGGTAGGTGAAGCTTAGATCCTTCCAGAGGACACGCACTCACCTGGGCTCGCCCCAACGCGCGAAAGAGATTTTTTTTCTCTTCTCTCCGCTGGGGCCGCGTGGAAAAGGACCGAGATCGTTCGCAGTCTTAAAACGCTGGTCAGAAAGAGGATCCTCCACGCCACGTCGACCTGTCGCTTGAAAGGATTCCTTGTGAGCGGGTAGCGGGTGGGCGAGCGCTGAGAGGCTTGACTCAGAACACCTTGACTTGCACCTTGCCCTGGGAAGGGGGGTTAGGTTGAGGTTTGGCATGGTTCCCTCTCTCTAGGGTACCAGCCCCGGGAAAGAGAGCCAGGCAATGCGAAATTTCCCCCTCCAACCGAAATCGATCGTCCTTTCCTTCACTGATATTTTCATTTCTTGTTCTTCGGCATCCTCCCTCTCTATCGGGCCTGGCTTCTCCGTTGGATGCAGACCGGCACCAATGGTTTGATAAAATGTGGAGATTGAGCCCGAGTCCGGGGAAACGATAGGCTGAGTAGGATGCACTCATGTAGAATGGGTGGAAGTAGATGATGAGGGGGCAAGGTCATTTTTCTTTTCTTTCGAGATACAATATAGCAGGGGCAAAAGTCTCTCATGTGCTGGGTGTCTCCTTTTTCTCTATCGTTGTTCGTGATTGTATCGATGATCGTATTAGGTTCGGATGGCAGGTGCGATCCGAAGTCAAGGTTTTATCGGGAACCGTTTCCGAACACAATTCAAAATCCAGCTCACTTACGCACAGCACCTCACTCTGTTCACTTTGCGATCGCGTGGAAGGAAGGAGGGAGGAAGAAGGGAGACGAGCGTCGGTCCAAGAGTCAGAGTCACAAGGGTGAGTGGGTACGAGTGAGGGTCAAGTTTGGAATGGCCCCCTTCCTAGGTGGGCAAGGTGAGGTGATCAAGAGAACATCAAAGGGAGGCGAGAATGGGGGGAATCGTGGCGAAGCAAGGTGAGAATCCAAGCCCAGATGCCGCCTGGCCACACTTTCATGAGTAGGACCTTGATCGACCCGATCCACTCATTCTCATCCTCAACATTATCGATCTTTACTTCTATTTTCATTCTTATTTTTACTGTTATTAATATCCTTCCCACTGCTTCCACACCACGCGCGCCTTGACCCTCTCTCTCTCTCTCTAGACCTCTCTGAATCTGTTCATCTTAGTCCAGCCGGCATCGCCACCGCCACCCATCACCAACCACAACCACCACTGCGCTGCTCTTGAACCGGCCCATCCATACCTCCTCTGGTGGTCAGCGTTTTATAAGGGACCTCGACCCCGGAAGGGCCAGCGAGAGGCGAAAAAGGGCCTCACTACCATCCTAACGCCACGCCACGCCTTGTCCACTTCCATCCCCCCCCCCCCCCCCTCAGAGAGCTCAGTGATGGTCACAACCGTCTCTCACCTCCCACCTGAAATCCTCAGAGAGATCATCGCCCTCGTCTGGTTGGATGCCATCCCCAAGAGCGCCTACCGCAACATTGACCCACACGGCCTACCCTCTGCCCACCAGGATGGAAGGAAGGTCTCCTCCACCCAGCAGGAGACCAGGAACAACCTCTACTCGCTCTGCCTCGTCAACAGGGCTTTTTATCATGAGGCTCGCGTCCTACTCTTCAGGAGAGTCCAGATCACCCTCCCTCACAGCTTCAACCTCCTCCTCAGGACCCTCGGAGCTGCCCACCTCGCCAGCGCCTACGAAAAGTACGCCCAGACTGGCACCGTCAATGCCGACCCCAACGACCCTGCCTCCTTCATCAACATGGTGGCCGCCGCTGGCTTTGCTCACGCCTTCGGCCATCGCCTTGTCGTCGGGCTTCAGAGCCAAGGCATGCCCACTCCGCCGTCCAGCAGGGGCGCCAGCCCTAGCCCTCATGCCCCTCGCACTTCGTCCGGGCCCCGTAACCAAAGGGAGCGCGTCAGAATCAACGCCGACGACGATGGAGAGGTCGAGCTCATCTGGTCCGAGGACCCATCTTCCACCGAGCACGATCCCAGGTACCACGTCACGCTCAAGCCCCACGACGACGATCACCACACCGTCCATCAGTGGGTCCGTCTGCTCGACTTTTCAAACTTTAGGACCCAGGGCATGAGGCGGACGATCGGCGAAGGCATGGAGAGGAGGTTTGTCACGCCCGCCAAGCTCCTGGCGCTCATCACCGCTGCCGAAGGGCTGGTCGCCTTCGGAGCGAGTGAGTCCATGGACAGCGCTCTGAGCAGCGACGTGCTCGAGGCGTTGCTCTTCCGAGACGGCGAGTACAGCAGGCCCAGCCGTCTCAGGGGGGTCTCCACCGAAAGGAATGCCGGAAGGACTCACAAGATGCTCCAGAGCTTGGACCTCTGCGAGTGCGTCAGCTCCAAGTTCGAGGAGGCCATGAGACAGTTCGTCTCGACCCACCTCAGCAAGTTCAGCGGAAGGCTCACCGACACGGTGCCAGAGGAGACCGAGGAGAGCAGTGACGGTGAAGAGGAGGAGAGAGGCAGAGGGCGGAGGGCCACGGGCCGATCGCGCCACGAGGCCCAGACCCGCTCGGTCTCCACGCACCGAGACAGTGTCCTTCCGTCAAAGCACCCGGCGAGGGCCACCAGGTTCCCGTCCCTCCAGCGGCTCGGCCTCTCCGGGGTAACACTCCCCAACGAGCTCCTCAACCCTTTCGTGATGGCCTTCCCCAAGTTGACCCACCTGGACCTCTCGAGGACCAAGGTCGACGCATCGCTGCTCAAAGCCTTGAGCCGTTCCAGCGAGCTACACCTCGAGAGCCTCTCTCTCGCCTTCGCCCGACGGCTGACTTCCGAATCCATCACAGAGCTCCTCGTCGACTCGCCCGCGACCTCTGCGCTGACCGAGCTCTCGCTCGCCGGAAGCCTGGTCTTCCCGACTTGCCTGGATGCGCACGATCTGCAAACCATCATCACGACGGCGCCTTGCTTCAGATCCGGAAGGCTGAGGTACCTTGACCTAGGAGGGACGCTCCTCACCGATTCGATGCTGGAATCCATAACGCCGCAACCGCAACTGCTCGACCTGGGCCTCTCTTGCTGCCCGATGATCACTCTCCAAGCGGTCAGCAAACTTCTCAGGGAGCGAGCCCCCAACGTCCAGGTCCTCGAGCTCGCCGACAGCTGCATGCAGCCCGTCGCCGTCCCTGGCGCAGGTGGCCTTGGCTCTGGCGCGGGGACGGGCGGGATCAACGCCGTGCAACTCCAGACCATCCTCTTGGGACCGTGCACCAGCGTTCCACCCATACCCATCTCCCAACAGCTCGCCATGATGGGTTTCAAGACGGGTTCCGAAAGCCCGACCAAGGACGCCGCACCCCAGCCGAGACCGGCGACAAACCTCAGGGTCGTGGGCCTTTCGGCAGCCGCCATCAGGACGGTGAGGGGAGGCTTTGGATCCTGGAGGGTCATCTGGGGAGCGGGAAGGAGAGGTTGGGTGGTCGACACTGCTGCGGGTCCGCATCCGGACGTCCTCGACGATCTTCCGCCTCCGCACAACGCACAACCCGATCAGAACTGCATTGGCGAAGAGGGCCCCTCGTCGTCCTCGTCTCCCGTCAGGACCGGAAGAGCCAGCTCTCTGAGGACCTCTGTCGCCTCCCTCAGAAGGGCCCACTCAGTCTCGGGCTCCCACTCGAGGTCAAGGTCGAGATCGGTCGCTCCCGCCGTCGCCTCACTACCGGCGGATCTGAAGCTGACGCCGAGGGACGAGGTCATCAGGGACCTTCCCCGAGACCATCCGCGAAGGAAGGCTCTCGAAGCGCTCTCGGCCGCCAACGGGCACGTCTCCGGAGACACGGGTTGGCACAGTCGAAAGATGGAGGTCCTCCTCGGCTACGGTCTCCTGGGAAGGGAGAGCGGACTCTACGCCCTCCCTGCCTTCCAGAGTTGAGAGCCAACTCTCCCGTGTTAGGAAGCTGTGTCAGTTGGGGAGTTTCAGGTGTTTCTTTTTTTTTTTTTTTCTTTCTTTCTAGGGATGTCGGAGGGAATCTCTACGTCATTCACCTGGCTGGAGAGATACCCCGCGCGCGCCGGAAAAGAAAAGAAAAGGTTGCCGAATGAATGCAAGGTGATGCCTCCTTTTATCCAATTGTGAGCAGCATCAGAACCTCCATTTCGTTTTGGGGCCCCGGGGGGGGGGGGCATCAGAACACCCATCCTAGTCCTCTTTCTTCTGGCCAAACATGCAAAGCCCCCCTCTTTTCTCCTTGGATCTGGTCCCTTAGAACCGACTCTTTGGCTCCCTTCTTTGAAGTGAATGAGGGGAGGGAATGAGGAAAGGTACAAAACAAGATCGGAAAATGAACCCCCCCCCCCCCCCCAACCTCCAAAACACACACACGCGCACAATCTTGAACACATGCAAACCCATCCTTCTCATCCGTCCTTTCTTGCCCTACATTCTTCCCCCCTTCCGTCGTCATCCGTCATGGTCGTACTTGCAAATTGTATCATCAACCACAAAAGGGTTTTGAATCGAGGCTTTTTTCTTTTCCTTTTTTTTCTGCTTCTATCTTCGTATTCTTCCTCTCTATGCCCTCTATTTTGACATGGACTCTACGCGTGAGGAAGAAGGGTGGGGACAGAAAAAAAAAAAAGAGTCGATCGAGGCTGGGAGAGGATTAAAAAAAGGGAGGGGGAGGGGGAAGAAGGAACTTGGGTATGCCAAGTCACTTCAAGCCGCTGAACCTCGCAATGAGGTCGACCTGACCTTCTCCGATCCGATCGTGACCTCCGTTCAAGGTGTTGATCAAGGTGATATTAGGACTTTCGAGGTTGCGGTGGGGTCCGAGCTGGAAAGTCTCGACGGTGGCGAAGGTTGGGATGGTGAAGTTGCTCGGACGGTCGGATCGGCTCAAGGTCCAGAGTTGATGGAAGAGGTCCTTGCTGTTCTGAGAAGGGATCACTCTGTCGTCCTCGGCGTGGAGGAGGACCAGATGCGGTCGCCTTCCTCCGGGAGTTCCCAACTTGGTAAAGAGCATCTCCGGTAGGTGTTTGGACGTCTCGAACTTGGTCACGAGCAATCTGTCGGCCAGGCCTTTTTTTTTTTTTTTTCCGAAGGTGACCGGTGGTGGGGGAGGGTTTGAGGAAATGTGAGTAGTCCCTTTTACAGGTCTGGATCAAGTACGGAGAGGAGGAAACCAAGATTCTCACCGCTGAGGATGGGGAGTTGGAAGGGAGCGAAGAGGGGGAGAAGCCCAAAGGGTCTGAACGAGGTCAGCAACCTTCTCATCCCCGAGTAGGCTGCGAAAAGGACGACGGCTTGAGGAGGGGTTCCTGAAGGTAAGGGGAGAAAGGGGAGGGTTGAGGGAGGTGTAGAGTGTGAGATATGGAGCGCCGAAAGAAGGTGGAAAGCAAAAACCCAAGCTTCAGTGAGAGGCCGGGCAAGCTCTCATGGTAGAGGGGCAAGGGTATGGGAACATTACATTTCCTTCTTTCTAGAGGACAAGGGATTCACGACCTTGTCCCGCCCCTTCTTAAAACTCACCCTCTAGAGTCAACTCTTGACCGAGCTTGGCAGCGACGCCAGTGCCAAGGCTCTGACCCATGATGACGACGCCTCTCTCCTGATCGTCGGCCGTCGGCTCGTCTTTCGTACCTCTCCTTTGAATGACCCAGTCCCAAGCGGCTCTAGCGTCGAGGACGAGACCCCTCTCGCAAGGGTCTCCTTGGGAATCTCCGAAACCTCGGTAATCTATGGCCACAACGTTGACCGGTAGACGATTGGTCAGAAGCGAGTAGGTCGAGACCCTGAATGGGGCCGCCCTGTTGGCTGCGTTCCCGTGGAGGTCTGCGTTCCCTCGCCGTGCGAGAGGGGAAAAGGATAGAAAGTTTGTGGGAGAGAAGAATGTTGGGTTCGGGGGGAATGCAGGGGAGGATGGATTGAGAGAGTGAAGGATGAAAGACTTTTTTTGCGTTGGTTCGGGGCGCTCCTAGGGCCCTGCTCACAGATGATGGTCGGGTATTTCTGCAAGGCTTGGTCAAAGATGTCTTCTGAGAAAGCGTCCTGGTCCGAATCATCATCCGACTTCTTGGCCATCTGCTCTTGGTAGAATTCATCCCTGACGATTCATGGTCGGATGAGGAGGGGTTGGCCGGTCGTCAGTGATTTCTCTTTGATTTTTTTTTTCTGCGTCAGGTTGGTCGTCTAACGCCATCAACTTCTCACGGTAGGATGTGCCAGGCTCCCAAGCTGACGCCATCCGAGGTGGTGAGACGGAAATTCCGAACCTTGAAGGCTGTCGGTTGCATGTGCCGAAGGGGACGACAAAAAAAAAAAAAAAAAAAGACTGAGGCAGGTGTTCGGGAAACAGGGAATCTCTCTCCCTCCTTCTTATCCCTGCCTCCCCGGGAACGAAAAGGATCAGACGTACGCGCAAGGCCATATCTCTGGGGAGTCAAGAACTTGGGCTGCTCCGTGGGGGGTTGGGATGAGTTGCTCTTTCTTCAGTCCGCGATCATCCTTTCGATCTGCTTTTTTTTTTTTTTTTTTTGTTTATTCATTTTCATCTCCCTCTCGACAAGGCCACGGGGACATGGAGATGATCTGCTCACAAAGAATGGGAAGGGGATGTTGTGAAGGAAGACGAATCTGGGAGGTGGGGGTTCAAGGCGGTGAAGATGGATGGAGGTCAAAGCCAGTGTGCCGTGGGTGAGAGGTGGAAGGAGCGGTTTGAGACGGGGTTGGCTCAACGTACTGCTTCTGAGACCAAGGAGCCAGCATGGCGGCGAGGAAGCCAAAGTAGATGGCGCAGAAGCTCAGAGGCTGATGGGAGAAAGAGGGAGAGGTAGGGTCCAAGGGTGGAAAGGGGAGGGTCAAGGGATGGGGTGAGCTTCTCGGTGGAAAGCATCATTTTGTCCATGGTTCTCCCCAAGCCCTTGCTGGTGTGTCTCACCAGGACGTGCGCATTCGCGAGGAAGCGTGAGGTCTGCATTGGCGAAGGCAAGGAAGGCCTTGTTTGAAAGGTGGGGGGTGAAAGGGAAGCCAAGTGGGAGGAAGGATGAGTGAGATGGAAGGATGGTGAACCATCAACAAGCTGGCTCGGAACTGGTGAGGAACCATGAGAGTAAGTAAGGATGATGAGGCAACGTGCTCTTCTTTGTGGAGGTTGGGAGGTTGAGGGGGGGGAGGGGATGAAAGGGGATATCGAGATCGATCGGGCAGCTCCTCATCGGGTGTTTCCAAAGCCTCACATCGAGTCGGCCGGGCGCAGTAGGGCCAAAAAGGAAAAGAAAAGAAAAGAAAAGCCAGGAGTGGGATGTAAGGTTGTTAACAGATTTCAAATGGATCATCTTTGGCGTGGTGGCTGCAGGAGCCGCTCGAGGAGATGGAGCAGAGTGAATACGGAGTGAAAGTGAGCAGGAGCGCGAGTGGTTGGAATGAAGGGGGTGGGTGATTCGCGTTGGAAGCCTTCTCGTGAGTGCTTTAGTGGGTAGGCATGCGGTGTAAGCACTGGAGACTATGGACCAGGCTCGAGTTGGTAGTGGGGAAGGGGAAGCTACATGCCAGACTCGAATTCAGCCTGGTGCGAAGAGGAGAAGGGAAGGGATTCGAAAGTTGTAAAGAAAGGAAGAAAGGAGGAAAGGAAGGAATCCAAGTGAAAGAGACAAGGAAGAAGAGAAGGGGAAAAAAAAGGTTGAATTCAAAAAGCAAGACAAGAACAGCGAAGAAAACGAGTGATCGTCTGCTTTTTCAGCGATACCTAAACCGAAGCAAGGTTGGGTGTTGGCAGTCCTCCTCCTCCTCCCGTCTCCCAACTCGCAAAACTCTACCCCCTCGCTGCCATTCCACCCCTTTCTTCCTCGCCCCATCTCGACTCTCTCTCCACTTCCGTCTTCCCCTTTCACTCACATCTCCATCATGTCCGCACCACTCCCAGCCTCCGCCATCCTCTCAAAGTCGACGCCTTCCGCCTTGGACAACCCAACCTCCGAGCTGGATCGTGCCGCCCTCGAAGCGCTCGAACTCGATTCGGATCTCATCACCTCGGTCCGCCTCGACGGCCTCGCCCTCACCAAGATCGTCAAACACTGCAGGGATGCTCACCCAGCCTCAGCCTCGGGCACCTTGCTCGGCATGGACCTCGGCGGCACGCTCGAGGTCTCCAACGTCTTTGCCCTCCCCAACCAACCCAGGGGCGACAGGGACGACGACGAAGACAAGCCAAGCAGGAATGGTGCGTACCCACCATCTCCTTGCCCGCACCGAATCCTGCATTCTTACCTTGATTCCTTTCTTCCCTTCATTCTTCCTCCCCCTCCGCAGCCACCCGCTACACTTCCGAGATGGTCCGCCTCTTGAGGGACGTCAACGCCGACGCCAACCCGGTCGGTCTCTACCAGGGATGCTTCCTTGGCGCTTTCTTGAACTCTTCCGTCGTCGATGGCTTGGCCGCCGTCGCCGGTCTCATGGAGAGGGAGGGTGCCAGCGGACGCGGCAAGGGGATCCTCATCGTTCATGGTGAGCCTCCTCCCATCCTTTCTATCCTTGGACAGCCTACCTGTCGGAACCAACCAGAGGCCTTGAGAGACTGACCCGTTGCCCTGCTTTCTCCTTGCTCCTCTGACCATGAAAAACAAAACAAAAATTACTTGGGTATGACGATGAATCGAACGATCGGAAATTCTTAGACCTCGCTCAATCTGCTCAGGGTAACACCGTCGTCAAAGCCTACCGCCTGTCCCCATCTTTCGTCGACGCTCATCGCAAGGGAAAATTCCACGTTCAGAGGTGCGTTGCATACATTTGGAAGAGAGGGTTGTTTTCCTTGTTTCTTGTCTTCGTTCTTTTGTTGTTCCCCCCCCACCCCCCCCTTTTACCCTTCTTTCTTCTTTCTTTCTTTCTTTCTTTCTTTCTTTTCCTCTCGAGCATGGACGATGACTGACTCTCCTGATCCGCACGCATACATGCACACTCTCGATTCCTCCATGAACGTTTCCTCTTCAACTGCCTCTTATCTCCAATTTCCAACGATGACAGCCTGATCGACAACAAGTTGACCTTCGCCAACATCCTCATCGAGATTCCAGTTGCGCTCCGCAACACTGCGCTCCTCGACGCCTTCTTGTGCAGCATCACCACCCCAGCTCCAGTCCCAGCCCAGATCGTTCCACCATCCACCTCCGAGCTCCTTCGATCGCCTCCAACCGCTGCCTTGGGACCTTCGTACACCAACCTCAACCTCGCCCTCGAACCCGTCCTAGCTTCGTCTCTAGAGGGGACCTTGGAAGCGCTTGAGGAGCACTCTGCCGAGGCTGGAAACGTCGGCTTCCAAGCGCGACAGCTCGCGAGGGAGAAGGCGAAGGCCGAGTCCTACCTTGCCCGCAGGAAGGCCGAAAACGCCTCGCGAGAGGCTCAGGGCCTCGCTCCCCTACCCATCGAGGACGTCAACAAGCTCTTCAAGATCCCAGCCGAGCCAAGCAGGCTCGAGGCCACCCTCCTCCTCGGTCAGCTCGACAGCTCTGCGAGAAGGCTCGCCGAGACCGCCGGTGTCGGCGCTGTCCAGCTCCATGCCGCCAGGACCAGCGCTGTCTAGATACTGTCGCATGCTAGTTCTGATGTTCGGCACGGGAACGAAGGAAGAGGAGGGGGCCAGGGGGGGTTGGCCGGGGTTGGATCAAGGTGTGAATGATCAAGCAGGGACGTTTTTCTTCTTCCAACAGTGGTGGAGGCGACTCCCCATCCGATTCTCATGCTGTTGCTGTGCGGCTTGTTTGTGTCGCTCCAGCCATGTCACGGGTAGGACGCAACTACAGTTGGGTACCGAAGTGCGGAAGGGTGCTAGCGGAAGCAGGAGAGACGATACCCCCCCATCAAAAATCAAAACGAAACAAAAACAATCAACGTTGAAAGACGTAGATTAGCCAAACAAAAAGGAATGGAGGAAAGGGAGAAATGAAATGGGGGAGAGGGGGGGGGGGGGGGGAGAGAAGAAGCTCGAGAAGTTGTGATGACCAACAGTCCTCTCCCGTCATTGGAAGAGTTCTCATCTCACAACCGTTTCAAACGATCATCCCAGACATCGCAGCCGAATCTCAGACCCCTCCTCCCGCACACTCGCACACACGCACAAACCCCCTTCCCTCATCCTAAAATACGATTCGAGATTGAATCGGATCGAAAATGTAGAATAGACTCTCCCATCCCCTTCTTCCGTCTCCCTTCGTCAGGTTCTTACTTTTCTCTCTTTCTTTATGCACTTCATTTTTTCCTCTTACCATTCATTTTGTCCCAAGCACATCGGCACCCCCACTTCCACCATCGATGATGGCAGCATGGACCTGAGGAGGAAGAAGAAACGAGCGAATTTATTGGGAAGGTTGGGAAAGGGTTTGCCGACGTGCGGACACTGGAGTCTAATCGGACTCGAGAGTTCTCCTTGGCTCCGATTTCCTGGAGGGGGGATGGTTCCCCTCACTCAAACGGCGCATCCATCCCTTCGAATGCCCAGCTGGCAGAGTTCGTAGCCTGTGTGGAACCAAAAATATCCCAAGCGCAGCCAGGTAGATGGATTTGGGGGAAGAGTAGAATGAAAGGCGAGGAGTAGAGAGAGCAAGATTCAGGAGACTCGGTTTGAAAGCCGAGTTGCAGACCGAAGAAACGGCCGTGGCTTGGTTGTCGTCCAGACCTCGACTCGCCACTTTTTCTCCACTTGCCTCCCACCAACCAAACCCACCCCACTTTTCCCACTCGGCCTTGATGAGATTCACGACATGGGCTTGAAATCAAACCGATCCACCACGCCCCTCCTGAGTGGCCAAACTGAGAATCACGAAGGAGGCGATCTCGATCGAAAGCAGCACAAGGCAAGTAGGAGGTTGGTGATACCGGAAGAGATCCAAGATTACGGCCTACCGGACGACGACGACGAAGACCTGGAACCGTCTGGAGGGACATCCTCTTTCTTCTCCCTCAACCTTTTCGAACCGGAAACCTCCCCTACAAAGCACGGTAAGGGTAAGAAGAGGGCTCGAAATGAAGACCACCTCCGCGAAGACGATCCAGGAGCCTGGTCGACTCGCCAGGCTTCATCCTGGTGGGACGGTGCGAGGCTGAGGCGAGGGACAGACAGTTTGACTGGGGAGCAAAGGGGTTCGATCCTTCGGAGAAGCTTTCGGACAGTTGAGAGCGTCTACTCCCTCTCGCATCCTCAAGAGGTGGTCCAAGCCTCCTCCTCCTCCTCCTCGCCGATGACCTCAGCCAAGCACTTGATCTCAACCTTCTCAACCTCTCCCTACCAATGCCAAGGGAACAACCCGGATAGGATCCTGGATCTCCTCTTGTCAGAGTACGAAGATTCCCTTCTGGCTCGTTGCCCTCCACCAGAGCTTGGTTTCGAAGTCGAGATCTCGCTTGGCTCGGCCTCGGACCACCTCGAAGGGGAAGAAGAGGAGGGAGTTTGGGGATCACCTGTGGAGCGGACCACATCCAACTCGGCCAGTGGTGGTGGCGGTGGTTCCGTGGAGGTGGTGAGGATCGTCGTTCCGATCAAGATGGAAGGGAAGTGGTGCGAGGGTAAGAGGCTCCTCACCAGACCTCTGGCACTTTGCGACGACGTTCCCTGCTCCAGGGGTTCCAGAGGTCCCAACCCGATCCTTGAGCATCTTGAGCAAAGGCGCAGAAGAGCTGGTGGTGATCAGCGATTGGAGGAGGGTAGCAACGGCAGCGGGGGGGTATCGAGATCCAGGCTTGATCGAGATCTCCCTCGTCAGCAGGTCTTGGACCCCGTCACGCAGACCGTGACCAAAGCAAGCCGGAGTAGCGTCAGGATCTGGAGGGAAAGGAGAAGGGAAGGTCTTGTCCCTCCCTGGTTTCCACTCTACCACAACGTGACCGCCGCCACACACGAACCCGAGGATGAATCCACCCTTCCGGTACATGATTCAAGACGCTCTACGGAAGAAAGGGGACATTCGGATGATGATCGCCGAAACCTCGATCAGACGAAGGGGGAAGACGGCGACGACGACGACAATCCCGACTCCGACTTGGACCTGAATCTGATCTTCTCCAAGAATCAAGACCTCTCCTCTTTCAGCTCCCCTGCTTTCAGGGGAGTCCAAAGGTCTTTGAGAAGGTTCGCCAACGACAGGTCGTTCGACAAGACGCTCGTCATCCGGCGTCACTTTTTTCCAGGAAGGTGGTCGGAGCCATCGAGGTGGACCGAGTTTGAGCCGAGGTTGTCGGAGATGGTTCGAGAATCGATCCGTTCCGATCGGAAAGGGAGGAGCTTCGGAGGTCGAAAGTGGGAAGGGTTCAAGGTCCTAGGGGTCCGAAACTTGGACCGCGAGGAGGAGGATCGGATCTTGACGATCCAAATCGTTTGGAAACCCCTGTTGCCCATCTACTGGATCGTCTCCAGAACCTCGCCTGCCTTGATCAAGATGGTCGAAAGGCTGGAGATCGTTCCCAGACCGACTCTCTTGATGATCAACTTGACCTTCCTCTCCTTGACTCTGATCCTCCTCCTCCTCCTCCTTCCACCCTTGGATGGATTCCTCCTCCTGGCATCCTTCTTCTTCCCCCCCGCGATTTTCAACCTGGGTCTCTCGATCCTCGGGTCCGCAGGCTTGAAAAGGCTAGGTCGGTTCCTTTGGGGTTCGCGAATCTACGACGAGGTCGGCCTAGTCGCCTCTTGGTCCTCCTGAAAGAAACGGCCAAACACCTTTCGATCTCCCCTCCGTCTTTTCCTTGGATACCTCCCATCCTCCTTCCTCTCTCTCTCTCTCTCTCTCTTTCTCGCAAACGACACAACTTGAACAGTCGAAATCCCCACCCCACCCTCATATTCTCTCCTTCGGAACAATGAATCTCATCAAAACAAGAACGAAGGGGGGTGGTACATCAAGCCCCGTGGAGGCGGAACGGAACGCCAATAGTGATTTTTTTTTGTCTCTCCTCTCCACTTCGCTCCATCCGTTTGAACTGACGCGCGTCTTTTCTAGTGGAATTCTATATGTACGAACCCCTCCCCTCGGTTAAAACCAGGTATCATGGCCGAGTGGTCTAAGGCGCAGGATTTAAGTTCAAAGGTAGAAGGAATACTTTTACCGTGAGCGCGAACCGAATCACCCCTGTTTATCCTGGGTTCGAACCCCAGTGGTACCAATGCCTTCATTTTTAACACCATCTTCCTTCCTTCATTCCGATCGCCTGGTCTCCTATCATCAGTTACGTCATTTGGAGGCGGATTCCTTCGCTTTTTCCTTTTTCATTGGGACCTTCGTTCCATTTTCTTAGAATTCCGATCGAGGAGAGAAAGAGAGGTACAGAACCTTTCAAAAGTGCGAGACTCCCTCTGATTCCATCTTGCCCAGCCTCTTGCTTTGCTTATCGAATTGTTTCTTCATCCGGCCCACCCCCTGTTTCCATTCCATCCATTCGAGCGAATCAAAGGAAAGCGAAAGGGGGGGAGGGGGGTAGAGGAAGTATGGTGTGAACCGTCAGCACCATGTATGCATGGGGACAGGGTACCTGGAGCAACAACAACAACAACCCATGCCAGACGATCCAGATCCACTCACGTCTTCAGCGTTGGTCTTTAGCCAAGATAGCGTCCTGAATCCCTTGATCTGAGCGGCGCCCCTCTGCTGCCGGTGGAGATTCCTATCGGTAAAAGTAATAGAAAAGGTTGGCCAAAAAAAAATCAAAAATCAGCTCACTCAGAATCTCGTTTCGAGCTTCAACGCCCTATGATTCCCCTCCCGCCGCAGCCTACACTCACCTTTGCCTCGCTCTTCTTCCCTCCGCCGTGTCAGGATCGGCATCCTCGAGGCCCTCGTCCTCGTATAGATCCTCGTTCGTCAGCGAAGAAGCATACAACAGGGACTCTTCCTCCCTTCCATCAAACTGGCCATCCCTGGCCTCGTCGTCGCCATTGGTGACTACACCCGCGTGCTCCGTCTCGGGATTCGAAAGGGTCCGGCGGTGCCTGGACGCGCGCATCGGATTGTCGATGCCAGTGTCGACTCTCAGCGTGGCCGGGGGTGCGGAGAGCCTGTTGCTCCTCTGCTCGTTGGTCGAAGGTGGCTCACCTGGACGTAAAAGGCCGCCTCCTTCCGATCTTGAGCCTCCTACGTTGCTCATCCTTTGCCTCCCACTCTCGCTCAAGCTGTTCGGCTTTGGCCTCTCGCCAGCGTCGATCATCGTCACGTACGAGTCGAAAGCGTATCGCATCTCGGCATCTCCAGCGACACATGAGCGGTGCTCGGGACCTATCCCGGAGTGGAATACGAGGTGAACTTCGAGCCACCCGATCCGTTTGATATGCCCATCAGAGAGGACTTCCAATGGGAGCTCTTGGTTTCCCTGCTCACAGAGCTCTTCCAACGCTGGGTGGAGCTCCGGGCGTTCGTCCATCGGCGAGGGTGAGACGAGCTGCTCCGATTTGGTCGAAGCCCTCAGCATGTCCTGCTCGAACCTGTGCCAGTCCGTCGTCTCGAATAGAGGGACCCTCCTTGGCACGGGAACGTCATCCGCCATCCTGTTCAAGGGAATGACGGCGTGGGCGTGGGTATGGTGCCGGCCAGGGAGCCTGGATTCACTTCGCAGGTGAATGTACAGGAAAGATGCTTGAAAGGGTCGAAGGGAGAGGGGATTTATCCCGCAGGGGTGAGTAAGAGAGAGAGAGATGGATCGCGTCGAGAAGGTCCATGGTGCTCACGGTATCTTTGCCTCACAGGGACCCGTACAGGCCCCTTTAAGGGCCATTTGTACTCTACGGTAGCAGCCACAGAGTCACTGTGCTCGTCCACCGGCTCCACATTGGTTGTTTCCGCCTTACCTCCGACCGTCTCGAAGAGGACGTGACATTCCTTTTTCTCAAATTCTAGCCTGGGCAGGCCAATGACTCGGCAGCTTCCGACTTCGAGCACGCCGACGTTCCAGCCACGCAAGGGCCTGGGGACAGAGATCTCGATCGAGCGAAAGAGGATCGTGATCTTAATCTTGCCGAACCCTAGGCCCCCAGTCTGAGTGAGGGGGATGACGATGGGATGACGATATCAGTAAGAAAGCACCCTTTCCAAAAGCCCGATCCGTTGGACAACTCACCAGCGTGTACCATTCGCAAGACCTGCTCCCCTTCTTGAGAACTTCGGAAACCCTGAGACCAACACATCCAATGATCGGATCTCCCTCCCTCATCCTCTGGTCCCTGACCACAAAATCGATCCTGGCGGTCGTCCAGTCGCCGATAAAACGCTCGCTACCCCCGTTGATGTATGGTCTAGGATTGAGCGTCTTGGTTCGGGTTCGGAAGACAGCCTCGTCATTCAAGAGAACTTGGACGTAGGAAGAAGGCAACTTGCCGCTACCCTCCGCAGTCGCATCCTCGTTTGCCGTGTACCTCTGCTTCTGCCCGAGCCTCTTGCTGTTGCTGTAGCTCCTCTGGGTGCTCGGGATTTCGAGGTTGTGAATCGCGTGAATGTGGAACGCGAGGATGCCGGAGGGAAATTCCGGGGACGGGGGGTCCCTGGTGGCAGCCTTTGCACCTTCAATCATGGACACCAATTTCGCGACTCGAGATTTCCGCTCCATCCTCTTCTTGAGCACCTCATCGTCCATCGGGAGGCCAAGGCGGTTGATGAACCTGTCGAACGGAGTCATGAATTGGTCCAACCCTTGATCCGATGACCATGGTACCGTTCCTCCTTCAGGATTCACAGGGGACCTGAGTTGGTCGGCGAGATCTTCCGATTGCGCTGCGTGGGGGTCTCCACGATCAGCAGCGAAATCCATCACTTTTATCTCTTTCATGCTGCTAGCACCACGCTCGGCGGCCTTCTCCATCAACGCCGTTTGCCTCGGCGACATATTGGAGCCGACAGAGTGGGCGAGGCTGAAGAATCCGACGCTGTACTTCAGCTTTCCCTGGACTGACCCACCGCGCCTCATCGGCATCAGGTCGTCGGTCCTGGTAACAAAATACTTTCTCGACTTTTGCTGGCCCTTTTCCCTCGAATTGCGTATGAGCCTGTCGATGCTGATGTCGATCCTGCCCAAGGGGTCGTCGGCAGAAAACCTGTCGGCATCAAACACTGTCAGCCTCAGCCTCTCATGGTCCCTGATCTCATCCGGTGAGACGAGGAGGAAACAAGTCTCTTGCCAGATCGGTTCTCTGGTCTTGACGATGACGCGCGTGGTGAAGAGCGGCTTGCCCGCTCGGGCGAAGCTGGCCTGCACGAAGGGGTCACTCTTGCCGTTGACATCTGCCGCAGCGAGATCGATAGCTTGGTGTAGTACGAGGCAGATGACGCCGACGGCATAGGTGTCCTGAGGGCCATCCCCGGCTCCTAGCAGCGCAGCCACGTCGACCGTGTACGACTTTGGGGCAATGAAACCTTGGATGACCTCCTCTACCGAGCGGAGAGCATAGCTGGAAATGAGGGGCAGGTTCATGGCATCGATGACTGCAAGGGGAGAGCGGTCGGCAGGCAAGGTGAGAAGGGCGAAGCTGCATACGTGCTGTATTCGAACAGGAGCGGGGTGCGAGGGACTGGATACCACTTACCCATCTTGCGTCCGAGAGGCTTGGCCGACATTTCCAGGGCTGGAGGACCCACAAAAGTGACGGCTGCGTGCTTGACGAACGGGGCGACGGGCGTCATCTGGAGGCGAAGCCTCATCTTGCCTTCGATCCCGACCATCTCGACCCAGACTGGCACTTCGACCGCAGCTATCTTTTGCAAGCCAATGCTCATGTAAATCAGCATGTGGATCTTTTCTGCCGGGGTGTCGGCGGCCAGAACGTCCTCGTCTTCCACCTCAGCCCCTGAAACACCGCTTTTCTCAATCCTATCTGCGACAGCGTTCGTGGTGGTCTTGCTCCTTTTTCCCTTGCCAGGTCGGCTTCCGCGGTACGCAAAAGTGATCTCCAGATTCTTTTGCCCGCAAGTAGGACACGATACGCGACGAGGAAAACGGCATTAGCCAAAAAGCGAGCCCGCTCACAGGGACCGGAGCACATGCGTTCACGAGAGTGACTATACTCACCACGTAGTCTCCCGTGTCGACGCCAGTATCGTCATCGTCGGCTTCAGCCACCAAAGATGCGTCGCGGCGACCGTGGCTGTCAGATCCGGTGTCTGTGTCCGCCTCGCCCTGATCCTTCTTTGCCTGGGCTACTGCGCCTTCGATGAAAGACTTGTCGTCCGACTCAAGGACTCGGAAGGACTTGATGCGAAGCGGGATGGAACCTTGGTCCACGTCCTCCACTCTGACGCCGTGAACGATCCCTGGCACCTGGGTCATCAAGCTATCCTCGAGTAGGTCGACAAAGGGGGCAAAGCAGTCGGCATTGATAAGCGGCCAAAGCGTGGCAAGCGACTTGTTGAGCCACTCGACCGTCTCTCCGTCCTGCCCGAAGTCCGAGAGCTGAGAAGAAGGGGTTGTATGGGAAACAGTTCAGTGATAGTGAAGGCAGGAGCCTTCCCCGCCCTCTACTCTGTCAGCTCTCCTCGCTTCCATTCCTCCTCGCTCACCTTTTGGGAGGCTTGCTTCATCTCCACCTCCCAGGCCGCATCTTTGCCTGCTCTTTCCAGTTTCTTCCAGAGGTAGTGAGCCGAGCCAGCGATGAGGAGCAGGCAAATGGACCAGTGGACAGATCTCAGGAAGGTCACTGCGATGCCAGTGGCGCAGAAGAAGGTCAAGATCGTCGGGGCTTGGTCCTTGAAAGGATTGATGCTGGGAGGAGAAGCGGATCCGCTCTGCTTTGAATCGTTCCCACCTCGTGCGGGTGCCGAAGACTGACTCCTACCTCCCCCCTGAAGCGAACCACTGTGGGCTTGCGCCTGGGAAAGCGAAGCCTGAGGATCTTCCAAGTTCTGACTGATCCTGCTCGGCCTCGGGGGAGGGCTTCCAGGAGCGTTTCCGTGAGCGTACTGGACACTCGAGTTGCTCTCGGACCTTGCGAGTCCAGGCCTTGGGGGTAGCTTTGGAGGCAACGGAGGGGGGTCCATCTCCGCTTCCGAGCTGGTCGACCGTCTCTTGAGCTGGTCGGTAGGAGAGTCTGGTGGGCAGGGGTTGTCCTCAGAGTACGACTGCGACTGCGACAGCGAATTCCTGCTCTTGGAGCTGGATTTTCGTAGGCGGGACCGTATCGAGCTGACGCTCGCGCGTGACTTTGTGGAAGGGGGCCTGCCAAGACTGGCAACGTCTCCCTCTTGCTGCATGTAGGGTGGGCTCGAAAGAAGAAGAAGAAGAAGAAGAAGAAGAAGAAGAAGAAGAAGAAGAGAGAATGTGGAGGGCGAGTGGCAAAAGGGGTGTAGGAGCCGGGCAAGAAGTTTTGATCTTGTGGTTTCTTTTAAGCTTGTTCCGAGTCGGGGTCAGGGTTGTGAGTGGTCGAGGGAAAGGGAGAGGCGAGGGGGAGGGGGAGGAAGAGTCAAACAGACTTCCCTCTGCGGGGAGGGGGGATGGTAGTTGGATCGCATATGTATGCAAGCTAAGCTTCAACCTAGGAAGGTGGAATGAGGAGGGAGCTCAGGTGAGACAAAGTGAGTCGCGCACGGGTCTATATTTTCCCCTTCTTTTCTCTTCTTTCTTGGAGAGAACAGCATGGAGGATGGACCGATTCAGGATGCAAGATACCGTACATACTGTACACTCTCTGAGAGGGAGAGGGAGTGACGATCAAGTTCGCACAAGGTGTGTGGGGTGTGATGGCAAGGGGGAATACGGTCAAACCGAGTGGCGACAGGCGAGGCGGAATGTGAAGAAAAAGGGCAGAGGAATAAGAAAAATGGATTGCGTGTGGAGGGAGCAACAAAAAAGAAGGGGAAAAGGAAGGGAAGAGGGGGAAGGGTGAGGGCGATACCGATACGGTCAGTCACCACCTGGTGAATGGGGGGACTTGGGTTGAAAGCGCTCTCTCGCTCGTCGTCAAGAGGGGGAACGGAGAAGGTGAGTTGGCAACCCACCACCCCACCAGGGCGAAAAGGAGAGGGGAGAAAGGGCTGCTGTTGGCAAAACTCCCCCCCCCCCCCCACCGAGTCCACCAAGAACTCGAATCTGCACCCCCATGTCATCGTTCATATCATACGAGGTTGAGCAAGTATTGTGAATGTGTACATTCTGTTGTATGCCATCCTTCTTGCTGCATGAGCCAAGCCTGGGATGGAGAGATAGAGAGACACCGGTCCAAGAGTCGTCGCAGGTAAGAAACTCTTCACCTCACAACTTTAGGACTTGGATATACGAAGGACTCGTTCTGTGGGATTCTCATTGCCGTCACATCTTGGCGGATCGAGATCACAATGAAAAAACGCCAACCGATCCATACCATTCTCTGAACGAATCCAGCTGAGAGTCCGAACGTTCTGCCTCCTTTGATGTACAGACAGTCCATACAGAACAGTCTCGTTCTCAGTCTAGTGGACGGCGAGTAAGGCCCATCCATCCGCTCTCTCAGGAAGTCGGGACTGTGAATCATACAACCCCCCGCCCCCCAGCCTTGGCACAGCCACCTCGCCTAAGATATCGTCCTTCCCATTCGCACTCACACTCGCACTCGCATTCCGATTCACCTTCACGATTCCATTCACAAACACTTCTGATGTCTGCCTCTCCCTCTCCCCAACGTCGGCGAGCTCAGTATGTGCATGTGCATGAGGAGGGGGAGAGAGAGAGAAAAAAGCGACAACGAAAGTCGCCGCGCCGCACCGCCCCCCATTGTGTGATCCTTCTCGCCTCACTGCCTGACACACGATGTCGAAGGGCTTTCTTCCCCTTCTCTTCTTCTTCTTCTTCCTCTTCCTATCCTTCCAACCAATTACAAAAAGTCAATCCAAATCTTGTAATCCCTCCCTTCCCTGGAAAGTGAGGTTGAGGGGGAAGCGGTGGCGCAGAGGCGTAGACAGAACAGGCCGACAGAACAGGAAAACAGGTCGAGTCAGACGTCCAACCCTCCAGATTTTGTTTGTGTAGACATCCTCACGATAAGCCTGACTCTGATCCACGGCGAAAGCCATGACGAGCTTGGGAGCAGCCCTTAAACGCGAGAGAAAGGGTCGGAGGGATGCCTCGGTACACACGCAGAAAGAGAGAGAGAGAGAGAGAGAGAGAGAGAGAGAGAGAGAGAGAGAGAGAGAGAGAGAGTCATAGGCTTCTCTTCTTCCCAGTTTCTTCAACCCCAACCTCCTGCCCCCCCCCCCTCCCTTGATGCAAGATCCAACCTCAGTTGGAACCCACCAACTTAGAATATGTGTAGCGGTTGGCATGTATGCGAATGGACACCCGCACCAGCCCATTCTCTGAGCGAACCTCCTCCATTCTCCCCTCCGACCCAAAAGCAAGGGTCGAGAGGCGCAAGGCCTATCATGACGCATGGTCTCCAAGGGGAGGTGGCAAGTGCCGTAG
>KZ820101.1:0-23071 GCA_003144235.1 Violaceomyces palustris | reverse complement strand
GCATCGCTTTGCTGACGGGATTCTCCTTCCCACCCACGACTCCCATTCGAAACCCAAACCCCCTCCCCCGCCGCCCACCACCACCTCTCCTCCATTCTCTCCAACGCTGATCCCTTTCTCCAATTGATTCCCCCTCACCAAAGACATCTTGTCTTTACTCTCATATCATTTCCCCCCTCCCTCCCTCCCTCTCTCTCCCCTCCTCCCAACCTGCTCCATCACCTCTCCCCTTCGTCTCGCCCTTTCTGACGCATTATTCGGCACGACCTACTTACCCAACCACACACCAACGAACCGGCTGACCCCCCGTCCCGCTAGCTGTGTGGCTCTCTTTTCACCTGACAGGAACCGGCCACACGTTCAATGGAATTCCGCAAATAAAAAGAGCCAGCCGATTTCATTCAAAATCAGAGACGAGGAGGAGGGAAGGAGACGCTGACAGTTTCCCAATCATCACCAAAAGCGACCAGTGAGAAAGGGAGAGCCCTCTCTCGTCTTTCATCGCCAACAGCAACATTCAAACTCTCCTGATTTCGCATCATCCTCTCCAACCCCCCCTCCCCAATCCCTCACCCTCCTTTCTCCTGCTCTGGGACCTGGTCTTCATCCCTTTCCATCTTTGCCAAATCACCTAAGGACGAGCTCTCCTCTCATCAATCCAACATTCATCCTTTTCGCGGTCCGAGCTGATCCAGCTAGAGGTAGACAAGCCTTCATTCATCCCTGAAATTCCAGGAAAGAAAGGTGAGTAAAAAGGGGGGAAACCCAAAAGGGGCCGAAGGTGTAAAAGGATGAAGTGGACGCCACCACTAGCGATCCAGAAAGGAAGTTCCTGCGAAAGTCATCTTTCAACGAATATGTCACCGCTGCGCCGGATCGCAAACCACTGTCTGCAAGCACCAAACCAGATGGGGAGCATCCGGGTCCTGGCCTTCTACGTCCTAGTTTAGTTTCACTTAGCCAGCTCGTTCAAATCACGTACCTAACCCCGTGCTCTGCACCTTTCCCTCCTGACGCCCGCGCTCGCCCGCCCTCCATTTTCTCTCTCCGAATCGAATCAACTCTCTTCTTCATCGAACCAGATTTTGTGGCGGCTGCTCTAGCCTCACATCCTACCGATACCTTTTCTGCACGGCACGAAGAAAGAAGAAGAACTCCCTCCCGAGCTTCTGGATCCTATCATTTCGGTTTCAGATTTTCCCCGTCCCACTTTTTCCCACCTATCTAGAAAGTCAGTAGGCTGCTGGCTATCAATCGATAATCCGCCTAGGGGTGCAAAAGGACCAGGTGAAGGGCCTTATAGTACATTACAGGCGTAAAGTCGATCGATCCTACTAGGTCGTACTCCGAGCAAAGCCATCGCCTGCTTTGACAATATACCAAGTGGACTGTGAAAGTGTTTCCGCTCTCCTCCAGGACCCTTTAGCCTACCCAAGGATTGGATTGCTCGAGGAACACTTTCTGTAAGGAGAGATTCTTCAAGACGGACAGAGCAAGATCAAGTTCGGAAGAGAAAGAAAGGATCAACCGATTGGCATCACGTTCGGCGCTCGCTCGTGCTGTGATCCCTTTCCCTCTCGCGATCACCGGTACCAGGCTGAACATCAAAATTCCATAGTAGATATCAGATCACTACAGGTCAAGCCAAAGCGGTATGAGCGGATCCGCGACCGCTGCGCAAGGACAAGCTTTCATTCCTAATCAGGAGGCTTATCCTCAGCCATCTCCCTCAAACAATCACGACCAGGCTGGAGCCACCAACGTACCTCGAGGGCAAGTTAACGCCTGGGGCTGGCCTTCAGGGTTTAATGTAAGTGCGACGCAAGAAGTGAAACAAGGGTGGAGAGAACACAAAGAAGACGAGTGCAAGGAAGCAGTTGGAAGGATGTATGGTATCATGGTTATTGGGCGTTGATCCGAAAAGGAATCGCAGGTCTCCTGCACCCTCTCAGATTCGGGGGGTTGATTTTAGTTTCTTCTTTATTTTCATTGTGGACGTTGACTTCCATGATCCCTCCCTGAATGCCCTCCTCTTCCTCCCCTCTGCGCGATTCCCGAAACGCAATGCTTACTGTGCGTCCGAACCGCTGTTTCGTGCCCTCGCGTACCTCGATAGAACGCGAACAGTAATACCGGCAGCAACAACTCCGTGAACGGAAACGGCGCCAATCCACCAGGGGCCAGCAAGCAACAGTTCTCCAATTCTCCCTCTCAGACTCCAGGGATGTTCAACACGCAAGGCGGGGCTCCCAACACAAGTGTGTACCCACCCCAGCCGTATGGTGGGCAGCAACCTCAGCAGCAAGCCTTTGGGACCCCAATGCACACTTCTTCGCCTTCAGGTCCTGTGGCAGGCAGTATCTCTGCCAAGACGAAGCCTGTGGGACCCCACAATGGCAATCTTGCTACACGGAAGCGTAACGCGAGCAAAAGCCCAGAGGTTGAGGGGAAGGAGAAGCGATCACGCCCGGACGATGAATCAGGAAGCCCAGGGAACAAGCTTCATCCTACGAGTGCGAGTAACTCGACTGCGGATGTTCGCACATGGGGCGAGGAAGCTACAAAGTATGTCTTTTTTGATCCTTCTACTCCTCGCACACTGTCAGTGACCTGTATCAGAGCAGGGTACGATCTGCAAGCTAACTTGTGCTTGGGACACTTCCATTCATCCCATCTGTCTCCTTCTGCGCAGACTCGATGTCTACGTGTGGGACTATCTCTCCCGAAGGGGCTTTTCGGGTGCAGCAAAGGCTCTGATGAGCGAAGCTGGCATGGCCGAACCTCCTGACGTCCCCCTTCGTACACCGCAAGGCCTCCTTTTCGAGTGAGTGACCTCCAACTCTAACCTTCCGCATGCGCGCTACCAAAGACATAGCGGGATGAATCACGGTCAGCTGAAGCGGAAAACCTGCTCTGTGCCGGCGATTCCCTCTTGCACTCACTTCGCGTTTGACATCAGGTACTGGGCCATCTTTTGGGATGTGTTTGCAGCAAGGACTGGACGGGGTAGCGGCGAGGCGTCAGCTTACTATGAATTCCAGGAAGGCCGTCAGATGCAGAGAATAGCGGAAGCCGGAAGACGTCATGAGATTCTCGAAGCAGGTTACCACGCGCCGGATAACAACGGCCGATTCCCATCCATTGTCGTCTCGGGTCAGCAGGGCGTTCCGCTCGAGCCGGGTAACATACCAGTGAGACCGGGGCCTCAGCAGACATGGAACCCGTTGGCCCTTCCACCTCAGCAGCAACAGCAGCTCTTGATCGCGGCTGCCCAGAGGCAAAACATCCCCTTGGAGGAGCTGAAGAATCTTGCGCCAGCGTCCAGGATCGCCTTGCTGAACAGCATGAATCCGGCCAACCTCGCCAGCCAGGCCGGCTCGCGTCCGGGCCAAGGCAACCCTCAGTTCGACTCACAAATCCAAGCTCGCCTAATCCAGCAGCAGGCGCTTCATCGCCAGCTTCAACAACAGCGCGCAGCCGGCCAGAATGTCAACGTCGGAGCGCCTGGGCAAATGGGGCCCATGCAGGTCAGACCACCAGTTGGACCCCAAGGGCATCCGATGCAGGCAGGCTCTCCCATTGCAGGCCAAGTCGGAACTCCGGGCGGGCCCGATGGGGGAAGGCGATCTGTTGGGCCCGGTCAAGCTTCCCAACCAGATGCGGGCAACCTTGGAGGTCCAAGGCCAGATCAAGCCCAGCAACAGGGTCTCCCGCATGGTGTGTCTCCACAGCAGCAGCCGCAGCAAACACCACAGCAGCATCCGCCTGCCGGGCTTCCACAGCATCCTCAGCTGAACCCTCAGCAGCAGCAGGCTGTAATCTCACAGTACCAATCTGTTCAAGCGGCATTCAAAGCTGAGTGGATGAAAGCGCAAAATGCACCTAACCCTGCCATGGCCCAGGAGTTCTTCGCCACTGCCCAGAGCTATCAGGCCAAAGCTCAGTCCTTGCAAGCCTTGCTGAGAGCTCAGGCTAACTTTTCCCAACACGGACAGCAGCAGCAACAGCAGCAGCAGCAGCAAGGACCGCAGCAGCCGCATCCGCAGCAACCACCACAGCGTCCTCCTGGCTCTGGCGTGCCCATGCAGATGGCAGGTCCCGGCCAAGGGCCCATGCAACACCAGATGCCGGGAAACTTGTCCAGTCTGACGCCTCAGCAGAGAGCTGCTCAAATAGCCAACGCCCAGGCCGCTGCTGGCCGCATAACCCCAGCGATGGCCACTCATGACCCTGGACTCATGACCAGCATGATGGGCCCTGGTTCTATGCCCAACGGCATCAGCGCTCCAAGAGCTCCGACACCTCAGGAAGGGATGCAAAACCTCCAAGGTCAGCATGGCCAATCAAACCAGCAAGGCCAGCAAGGCATGGCTGGCCCGCCGCCGCCCCAAGCTTCGATGATGGGGTACGATGGCAGCTCTGGGATGAATAATGCGATGGATGCTCGGGCGCGAGCTCTGCAGCAACAGCAGCAGCAGCAGCAGCAGCAGCATTCTCAAATGCACGGGATGGCCGCGTCAATGGGCCCTTTCCAGCCACAACAGCAGCAGCAAAACCAACCTCAGCAACCGCAGCGGCCTCCTTCGAGCCAGGGAAGAATGGAAGATCCGAATCAGTCCCATTTCGCGCAAGTGGCTTCCTCGCCAGCTGGCTCAGTTCCCATGCAGCAACCACAACCTCAGCGTCCTGGCATGAACAGAACAATGTCGAGTCAGCCGCCGGGTGGAATGGGACCTCCAGGCCCTCAACATGTTTCCAGTCCTAGTCCCAGGATCCAAGCAAACCACATTCAAGGACCGCCGCCTCAGAACACGGGATCACCAGCTGGAGGCCCTGTCCCAAGCACACCAAAACTTGGTGGCGTTGAGAAAGGAAAGAAGAAAGAGCCGAAACCGCGAGTGAGTGCCACCGAAAGGTTCCGGAATCGCCTGTCACCCATCTAATAACCCCTTCCATCTCATTCCGCTCGTTGCTCTGGATCAGAAGAATGCCAAAGCTGCGACCAAGACGCCGACGCTGTCAGCCGCTTCGATTCCAAGCGGTACCCAGGCAAGCGGCGGTGGTGCACAATCGGCATCGACACCTGCAGCTCAGCCACAGACGCCGGCAAGCACTAGCGCTCCAACTCCGAGCATGGACAGGGATGTCGGCGTCGCAGCGCAGACCCCTTCGGCAAGCAAGCTCACAGGCGAGACTCATGGTCAGCATTCGGCGGGTCAACCACAGACTCAGCAGAATACTGGACAAGGTGGCCCTCAGAACCCATCACAGGGTACCACTGGGCAACAGACAAACCATGCGATGCCTCCGCCATCCTCAGCACAGCCGACAGGCATGACCAATGTTGATGGCTTCTCCTCGGGCTTGGACAGCAGCTCTGGTGCCGTTGCGCTAGGTAGCGGAAACAGCGGTGCGCCGGGGTCGTCAGCGGCAATGAGCACCGATGACTTTTCTCAGATGTTCGGGGTCGGCAACTCGATGAACGACATCTTTGACTTCGACTTTGGGACGACCGATGCCAGTGGTGGAGGCTCTGGTGGACTTGGAGGAGACGGTTGGGACTCGAACTTTGGCAGCCTCTTCGGCAATGCCGATGGCATGTCAGGACCATAGACAGGAATCCACAACACTCTCTTTGAGTTTCCTCCCCAGACCTATCATTCCCCAGCTCTTCATCGGCACCCTGTGATGAGGGCGGCACAGAGAAATTGGGGAAGAAGTTCCAAACGCCAAAAGCGCTCGAAGCAACATTTTCAGGCCATCCGAGACTGCGGGGGATCTTTTAGAGGTTTGCCATCAAAACCGAATCGATCCCATCTACGCTTCTTGGAGAAGTGAGGAAACGTAAGCCCGAGCTCAGGATTTGATCTTTTCCCTCGAGCGCGCTATCGCACAGCGCAAAACTCTCCTTTCCTTCCAACACCGATGCCTGCCTTGTTCTCTCGCTTAGCTTGGGAAGTCTCACGTTGTTCTTGTCTCTCATCGAGTAAAGCTTATGTTGTCCGATTTAGTAATCCCTTCCTTCTCCTTTAAACCCCCTCTTTCCCAACCCCCATCCCCTTCTTTTCTCATCATTTTGCATTTCTATCTCAACCGATCTGCCGATTCTCATCCTCTCCGACCTTCCTTTCTCTCTGCAATACCTACCTCCTTCTGCTCCTACGCCATCCCCGTCAGTCATTGGGACGTTTAAAAACCAATCACCTTTTAGCACGAAACGTTTTCCTTTTCTGTTTCCCTTTCATTCGCGTCTTTTTTCCCCCCTCCCTTCCCTTTTTTCCCCTTTTTAACCATGTACTGTGTTATTGACCATTGAGTTTTCTTCACCCTCTATCCAAATGCCTGGTGTGCCACACCCCCATCCATGTCTATTACAATATGTGACTGTGGCTTGATCTCAAGCTTGAATCGGTCAGGCTCGCCTTCGTTGCCTTGTGTGATGCAGATCGTATCGTAAAGGTCGCGCAAGGAGTGATCGGCCTATCCGACATATCACGTGACTAGTCCGCAACACGGATAACTTTTAAACCTCACGTTAACATCCTTTTCATCATCAAAGTGTAAAAGTAAAGAATTGATCACAAATCAAAGTGGGGACAGGTGAAGAAGGAGCTCCAACCCCCCCCCCCCCCCCCGGTTCTCCCTTCTTTTGGAAGAAGATTCTGATTGCGATTGTGGTGGTTCATTGCTCACACACGACCTTGTCAACCTCGACTGGAATTCATCACCCCTCCCCAAAACCATCGACCGACCCTTCATCTTAGCGAGCAAGATCCTCCAAGGGTATCATTGTCCACCAGCACCATCGGCGACCTTGTCGACAGCATCCACCATCTCCATCACCCTTTGCCAATCCAAGCCGTAGCTTGCGGAATTACCTCTGAAATCCCCAGTCACCCTCTGCTCAACATGTTCCTTTTAGGTGTCCAGCTTCCGGATCACAAGTTATTGAGGGTGAGTAGGTCAGATTTTGCAAGCAAGGATTGTATGACACCCCTCCTTCCCGAACCCTTCCCTATTGCCCACTCTCAAGACCCTTCTCATGGAGGTACGCGATAGATGCTAACGCCCGAGATCTCACCTGTTGGGGAGACTCATCTCACCCTTTCCCTACATCATCTCAGATCGCCCTGACAAACTTTTACGGGATCTCTTACGATACGGCGAGAAGGCTGTGCGCCAGGCTCCAGCTCCACGAGAGAGCGACGGTAGGATCGCTGAACGAGAACCAGATCACCCAGCTCTCGGCCTACCTCTCGTCCCCAGCTTCCATCCCGGCTAGGAAACCCTTCCCTACCAGCAGCGTCGCTCCTTCAACAATCTTGACCCCTTCGCCTGTCGCCTCCTCCTCTTCCTCATCGCAATCTCCTCTACCCTCCTCCTCCTCGTCGTCGTCGTCGAGTAATCAGAATCCAAACGTCTCGCTGCCACCTTCCCAGAGGCCCTCGCCTTCCTCAGACCCGTTGAGGTCGATCGTTATAGAGGCCGACCTTAGGAGGCAGCTCCACGCCAACCTTGCCCATCACCGCAACGTCGGATCCTACGTTGGAAGGAGACACTCGGCTCACCTCCCCGTTAGGGGGCAGAGGACCAACACGAACGCTCAGACGGCCAAGAAGCTCAACCGGCTGGAGAGGAAAGGTCTCTCAACCCTTGCTGCCACGCGTCAAGCTGGAGAGACAGAGCTTGGTCTTGACACGTCGAGGTGAGTCACGTTGGAGTTTGGGTGGGAAAAGGGCAAGCTTTTCCGGATCTGTCCGCTCCCATCGCTACATAACACCCTTTGGGCTGCCACTAGCATGCGTCCTGTATGCGATGATAGCTGGCTCGCTTAGATTTCCGCCATCAACTTTCATTGGCTTAACACCCCTTCCTTTCCTTCCTCCCTACATCGCTTCTCTCTCGAAACCCTTTCCCCCTCTCAAAAAGAAGGAGCGGAACCTCCCCCCTTCTCGACCTCATGACCCCTCTCGCAAGGGTCCGTTTCGGCGGGTTTTAAAGATGATACAAGCACGCAACTCTCCTCTATTCTCTTCCTCCCTTCCTTCCATCTTCCCTTTTTCAAATCTTCGAGTCAAGAACAGATCGTCTAAGCTTGGCCATGGATCGGCTTCATTACTCTTCCCTTTGCCGCTCCGTTCAACTGAAACTTGGGTCGTAGTGAAATAATCTGGAAGCAAAAGGTCTTGACTTTACGAAACCCATCTGTTGATGTATTTCTTTCTTCCTTTTTTTTTTTTTTTCTACCTTCGTAAAGCTACAGTATTGTCAGAAGATCCTTGTCAAGCTAGAACGTGGGAAGAGCTGAGCGGGAAGTGAGGGGGGAAAGGGGTCTAGTGTATGTTGACTGTGGATGACACGGGTGCGAGTGCGTAGAATACGGAATGGGAGGCCGTTCGAGGCCAAGAACGATCTTTGCTTGGAGGCGGCGTGGATCAGGGAAACGTGAAGGAAATCTTCTTTTTAAGCCGGAAGACTGGATGGGCATGGGTTCTTCACCTCAAGCGGCAGCCCGCGGGGAAGGGGGACGGGTGTGAAGAGTTTGAATGAACGAGCGGCAAGTGAACGTCGGATTTGCGAGAAGGAAGAGGAGTGGGGGGGCGGACATAAATAAAATCTGACCTAGAGACCAGGAGGGCTGCAGACTCATCTCCCTGGTCTGGTATAAGTGGAGTCCAAATGGCAATCTTTGTTTCGAAACCTTGATGGGGAGGAAGCAGTTGTTCGATGAAGTGATTTTGGAGACCGAAGCCCAAGTGAGGATTGCATCGTTAGAAGAGATCCTGCGGAGATGTCACAAGGACATGGAGAGAAGAGTCAGCATACAGGTAGCCTCAAAGCAGAATTCGGTCACCATCTTTGAAGCTGGATGAAGCTGGATGTTTAGTAGTAGAAGAAGAAAAGGCCGAGGGAAGAGAACTAGGCTCTAACTCACCTCTAGGGTCAACTGTTTGGCAACGTCCGTGTTGGCCACCATCTCCTGGAATTCTTCGAAGTCGAGCTTTCCATCGCCGTTCTTGTCAGCCTCCATGATGGTCTTGTCAACAATCTGCTGCAGCTGTTGGTCCTTCAGATTGTTCCCGACCATCATCTTAAGCACCAAGAAGAGCTCTCCGTTCGATATGAGCCCGTCCCGGTCCATGTCGTAGACTTTGAAAGCGACTGAGAGGGGTTTGAAGGAGAGCAGTGTAGGAATGAAAAGGCGATCATGCAAGAAAGAGGCCGGGGAAGAGTGCTCAGTGAAAGTCCGATATGGAAACAATACGCGATCCGTGGCCACCTCTCCCCTACCCTCGATCAGATGTCCGAAAGGGACATGTATTACAAGAGGAGGGAGGGAGCGCAAGAGAGACAAGGGGGAAAGGGACCCGCAGGGGCGCCGCAACCCTTCACGACAACACTCACAACGAAGCTTTTCTTCCCTACTTCCTTGGTTGCTAAAGGCGCTCAGACCGGCGACGAACTCTTGGAAATCGACGGTTCCACCACCGTCCTCGTCAAAGATGGCTATCATCCTTAGGGCTAGGGGGTTGTTTGCAATGGCGGGGATCTGAAGGAACTCGTCCTTGTCGATTGAGCCCGAGCCATCCCTGTCGAGCTTCATGAAGCGTTTCTTGAGCCTCTGAATCTCTCTGGCCGAAAAGTTCGAGTTTTGCTCAATCTCGGAGAGGAGCTGAGATCCTTGCTGACCCATGATTGGACGTTGATCGTTCCTTGTTCCTGCTCCTCTGTCTTCCCTTCTAATAGGTCGATATCCCAAGCTAGCTTGGCGAATGGGTTCGCTTCTCTAGATGAAAGAGTAGGTGGCAGTCGAGTCGCGGAAAGGGGATGGCGGGGTGGGGTTGGGAGGAGAAATAAAGACAGAGAGGGGGAGGGAGTGGGTGAGTGAGTGAGTGAGTGAGAGAGAGAGAGAGAGGGTTGTGTTGGCGATTGCCTCGGGTTGGATGAGAGGAAAGTGATAAATGGAGTAAGCGAAGCGAATGGTGAGTTCGTGTTGTGCGTGCGTGCACAGTCGCAGTACATCACACACACACATAGGCGGCTGGGTCGAGTTGGTCTCCTCCCTCTTCCTTCCTCGCCAATTTTGATTACAGCGTGAGCGGCGTGTTACCACTTGCGACTTTTGAACTTCACGTAAGTGGTCGCAGGTGTTGACTCACAACTGTCTTGGTGTAGAACTGCAAGCACTCTCCGTACGTACTGTACAGTACTGTACTGTACAGTGGAATACTTACGATTCTCCTTCTTTGACTCAACGTTTCCCCCCTTTCCCCCCCGCTTTCTCTCCCGCCTTGACTGCCAAACGAAGCGCTACCCGCACACACGGGCAATCACACAAGCAGGCACACCACACTTTCTTTCAACTCCTTTTTGGGTGACCAATCACTTGATCGATTCCCGCTGTCCCCATCCTGCCGTCGTCAAGGTCTTTTGATGAAAGGTTCGGGATTCGAATCTGGCTCTCTCTTTCCTACTTCGCAGGGTTTCCCTGTGCGCTTCTGCGGTGGCGAATCCTCTGGCCGTGGCAACGGGTGAGAGTAGCAGTGTCCAGAGCTCCTGTCGATGTGTGTGTGCTGTGTGGAATATGGATTGGGATTGCGTTGGTTGGTGCGCCACAAGGTGATCGGGCCAGGCAACACCTAATCCCTCGCAGGTGAGTACGCGTGTTGCTTTCAAGAGTTGGGCCTCCTTCCGTTGACAAGGTACTGACTACAAACGAAAGAGCGGAAAGAAATCGAAAAAGGAGAAGGCCCCCCCCCCTCTTGCTCCACAAGAAGAGTAGTAACGGCAAGGCGATCATCGTTCACCACCTCTCACCAATCCATTCCGCTCACTCATCTCCCCATATCCTCCTTCGCCCCTTCAAAAGACCTACTTTGGTGTCTTCGAGGACGTACCAAAGCAAGGCGGCAGAGAAAAAGGAACAAACAAACAGACAAACAGACAAGACCTTCCCCGTGACCAGCATTCCAGCCAACTTTGAACCAGAGACCGCACCTCCACCACAAAGAATAAATCGTAGATAGAAAGAGCCCCCGCTTCCCCTCTCTTTTCCCTAACTCATACCACTCAACCGCCTCTGGCTTCAAAGATGGAGGCGCTCGACATGAACAGGCTCAAAAAGGGCGAGGTTGACCTCGGCACCTCCATCATGGCCGTCGCCTACGACAAGGGTGTCATTATCGGAGCTGACTCCAGGACCACGATGGGCTCGTACATCGCCAACAGAGTCACCGACAAGCTCACCCACCTCTCCGATCGGATCTACTGTTGCCGCTCTGGATCAGCCGCAGACACCCAAGCCCTAGCCGACATTGTCACCTACTACCTCTCCCTCTACTCGGTCAACATGGACCAGCAGCCGGACGTCAAGACCGCAGCCAATCTCTTCCAGGATCTGGTCTACCAGAACAAGGACAGGCTTAGTGCTGGAATCATTGTCGCCGGCTGGGATAAGAAGAACGGCGGCAAGGTATTCAATATTCCTTTGGGAGGTGGCATATTCGAACAGCCCTGGGCCATCGGCGGTGAGTTCTTCCTTCTCTTCCCTCTCCGTGTGCAGTCGTACTCTGCCTACCGTCCCCCCCTTTCCTTCATTTCTCACTGCTCTACCTGGCACTCTGTCCTGCTGTGAAGAGACTGACACGCGTGATCGATGGAAACCGACACATTGACACAACCCCACTTCTGAATGCAGGTTCCGGATCGACATATATCTACGGTTATTGCGATGCCACGTGGAAGGAAGGATGGGGGAAGGAGCAAACATTAGAATTTGTCAAGAACGGTACGTATTTATCTCGAGCTGCGGCACCGGTAAGATGGGAGGGGGGAGGTCGGAGAAGACTATGGATCTTTACTTCAGGCACATGTGGAAGATGGTCACACTTTCCAATATCGTGACTTCCTCGCTGATCCTCACCTTCCCCCCCCCATCATCTGTCTTCGTCTTTTTGATCAAAATATAGCCTTGTCTCTTGCCATGCGTCGTGACGGGTCCTCCGGAGGAACGATCAGAATGGCCGACATCACAGAGGACGGTATCGAGAGGCATTTCATTCCAGGAGACCAACTCCCCGAACTGGCAGGCAAGATTGTATAGATTCGATGACGAGTTATGAATGAAAAGGATCATATGAGGAACGGTCGACCTCGCAAAGTTCGTGCTCGACATGGATTCGAAGTTGTGAATAAAAGTGAAGATTCGAGGTTCATACCATCCATGTGCTCTATGCATGTGCGGTAACGATATCGCTCGTAAAATCCTTCTCCTTCCTTTTTTCAGGATGCGATTCGTCTGAGATTCTTTCGGGAAAAAAAGGCAGAGGAAGGAGATCTTGCCTGGACAAATAGAGAGGTGGTGGGGGGGAAGGCGTTAGGGGGTGAGAACGAGAGTGCAGGAGAGAGGATCAGATCATCGTGTCCCTCGTTTGTGAATCGACACGAGAGGATGAATCCTACACGAACGAGATCGTTGTGGGTGGTCAGACCCACAAAAAAGCTCCCTTCCCCCTCCCTCCCCGAGATTGAAGAGGCTGCAAGGAGCGATAACCCAAATCCCGATGAAAAACTAATACATGAATGCCGTCAGCCTGAATCAACACAGGAGAGGTTTCGCATCTTTCCGACTCCGGAGAAGACCAAGGCGGCACATGGTATGGAAGCTCGCCCGATCGAATCTATTACTGCGTTGGTGAGGGGGGTGGAAGAAATTTCAAGGATGAGGGGAAAACGAATCAAAAATGAGGTGCTAAGGTACTCACTCGTCTTTGGGATGTCATGGTTGTTTCGAGGTTGGATTCGTCTAGGGTGAATGTCAAGTATCGAACACGATCTTGACCTTTGCTCTGCCCACATTAATAATTGATGTGTAAACCTGCTTTCACAAGCGGTACTATGGCCGAGCGGTCTAAGGCGTAAGATTCAAGCACATTCTCTGCTTACACAGCTAAGTGTTTCCCCCTTATTCATCCTGGGTTCAAATCCCAGTGGTACCACATCATTTTTGCCCTCTTTTTTCCCCTCCAACTTTTTCTTTTTCTCATGACGATATTGTCACGTGATCTTCACGCTCACAAATATTCCCTCCTCCCTCCGCCCCTTCACCCAGTCACTGACCTCGTTCTATTGGATTCGGAAGACCTTCGATTCTGATCCCAAGTGTCCACTACGAGCGGTCAGGCTAATGTACAAGATTGGCATGTGTGTCCAGGTTGTGTGTTTATACATGCGGGTCGGTGAGGGAGAGGTGGGCGGTTGGCTTGCATTGGTCGTGGCTGAGGGAAGGGAAAAAGGGAAAGGAGTGGCACCCTGTTTCAACACCTCTATCGGTCAGGGTATTGTGGGAGAGGTGTCTTTCAAAAGCGACGGGCGAACTCTTGTCCACCTTCCTCGATTTCTCATATATTTTTTTTAAAAAAAAAAATTTGATTTTAAGCCTGCGTTCCGATTTCTCCATCATTGCTTCGTTCATCCTTTCTAGTAGGATGAAAAAAAGGTCACCAGGCCGTGATGTGGATGAGTTGGATGAGGAAGAAGGGGTCTGGTTTCTCTGAGCGACGCTATCGAGAGAGGTGGTTAAGATCACCTCTTGGACTTGTCATCGATGAGAAGACCGTCCTTGATCTGCTCGTCCTTGACCGCCCTCTTGGCGAGCATCTCCTCTACGATGGTTCTGTAATACACGCCGTTGAACCCCTCCTTGCCCATACGTGGATAGGAAGGCATGCCGGGATCGGGTCTCTTCGGTACTCCGCCCTCGAGGGCTTCCCCCATGAAGACGTACGGTCTCAGCTGGAACAGTTGCGGGAAAGGAGGTTGATTGGGGCAGGATGTTCACAAGTGGATGATGTGATACGTGTCAGAAGTCGTCGCGGCTGGTCAACTCTGAGAAGCTCGCCGAAACAAAGTGAGGCTACTACGTAGTTTCGATCGGAGGGACAGAGAGTAAAGCAAGAAGGTAGGAAGGGGAGGGGGGAGGGGGGAGGGGGGGCAGGATGGGGATGAAGGGGGAAGTGGTAAAAGAAACTCACAGGAGTCTCGGCCAGCCCAGGTGGCACAATGTAGGAGGGGACCCTGGATTCGTCGATCCTGTTGGTCATTTTGGTCCAGCTCATCTCCCTCCCATTCTTGTCGTAAAGCTGTTTGCCCGTCCTGTCCGAGGTGGCTATCCTCTTCCTCATCATGATGTTGCCCGTCCTCGTACCTGTCCAGGTGAGGGTCAAAAGGATTTCAAGAGCAAGGGTGAGGAAATCGTAAGGTGAAGCGTAGGGTAAAAAGGGAGGTTTTCCATCCGTCAGCCTCCGAATCTACTGCCGATGGGGGGAGGGATGGATCAAACTGGTCACTGGGGGAAAGGGCGAACCTTTGTAAAAGTCCTTGTTACCCTTCTTCGAGTTCAAGGGAAGCCTGCTAGCCTTGGAAAAGAGTGCCTGCGTTGGCTTGAACATGCTGGGCTCGTCTTTGGTCGGTCGGGTGGCTCAAACAGACCTAGGGTGAGAAGGGGGAGTTGGGATGAAGGAGGAAAGAGTGATGGGTTGGGTGCGGAGGTGGATGGAAAGGGACGAGGTGACTACTAAGAATTGCTACTGACCACCCAACCCGAGAAAAACGATGATTATGTAATCCACTCCACCACCTTCGCGGGACTCGGGGAGAGCTAGGTTTTGAAACTTGACTTGACTCGATCACCGGTTTGTCGAATGTAGTTCCGCAGCAACGCCGAAGGGGAAAGCCCAGTCCCAACCTTGGTGGTCATGCATCTGATCTTGTGCACCTCCTCCTCCTCCTCCTCTTCTGCAACAATGCGTCACCAACCCATCCCCCACGAAGCGGCAAGGATCCCTACCTTGCACGATCACCAATGCCATTGCTGCTACAGTCCAGGGAGAAGAAAAGAAAAGGTAAGAAAGGAAACGTCGTGAATCCAACGTAGAATGGAACGAAGAATGAGCAACTCGTTCAATCTGGACGCCTCAGAGGAGAAATCTGCTGGGCTGCTGAGAAACAAGTCAAACAGTGAGATGGGATCCGAGTCCTTGTCATTCGTGTGTGTGTGTTTTGGTCTTTGCGTGCTTGGATCCAGTGTCAGAATCGGACTGGGTATAGCGATGATGAATGAGAATGGTATGTCGGTGCGTCTCAAGGTCTAAAGGCAAACATGAGAACAAGATGATTAGGGGATTCAAGAGGACAACGCTGGTCTTACTCACGTACTACAGGCGATTTTAAAAGGAGGTAAAGGCGAGGAGAGGGCTTCGTTTTGTTTGGAAATCAAAAAAAAAAGAAAGGAATCTCGAAAAAGTCAGGACAGCGAGAGAGGATTCGAATTTGTACACCATGAAGGAAGCTGGCTACTTAGAAGAGGACTGATCACAAACTCGAATCGACTACAAAAGTTAACAACTCCGTAAAGATCATCGTTTTTTCTTCTTCTTCTCCCCTTTTACGTTTTGAATTGGCTGCTCTCGCATTCGTTAAAAAAAAGTTTCCCGTTCGCCACCTTGAACTTGATTCGACTTCCTTTCCTTTTTTTTTTTCTTTCTTTTTTTCCTCAGCTTCTCCCTACTCTGCCCATCTCCCTCTATACTGAATTTCCTCTTCCACCTTCGACACCATCACCCTGTTCTGACCTTACCTTCGCTTGTCCCCCCCCTACCTTTCCCCCACCACAAGCCCGCCAAATCGTATCAGAAGAGGCTAGAAAAGGAAAGACGACCGCAACAGGAAGCCACCCCAGTCTTTCTTCATCCCGCCAGTCTCTCTCTCCCTACAACACACCTCCTTTTCCCCTTCCCCCACCTTTTCATACCAACCATCGCCATAATGCCTCCAGTATCGGCATCCAAAGCGAAGCGTCAAGCGTGAGTACGCACAAGTAGCGCCAGCTTCCTCCTCCTCATTCTCCACCCACCTCCTCCTCCGAGCTGCCCATGCGTGGCCCAACCCGATTTTCTTTTTTAAAGCATAGCTGACATTCCCTTTCTCTCCACTTGACTCGCCCCCCTTCTCTACGCGATCCTCCTCCCTTTTTGTACAGTGAGAAGGCCGCCAAGGCAGCTGCCAAGGCCGAGAAGAATGGCTCGTCCAAAGGAACCACCCTCTCTGGCACCGAGGCGAGCACCCCAATGACCAACCTGTCTGCAAACACGTCGGTCGAAGAGCTTGACATGAAGAAGCTCGCCCTCGCCACCGAGAGGAACGCTTCCGGTGTCTTGACCAGCGACAAGCACGGCCGTGACATTCACATTGAGAACTTCACCATGTCGTTCCACGGACGTCTTCTCATCGACACTGCTGAGATCTCGCTCAACTACGGCCAGAGGTACGGTCTGCTCGGAGAGAACGGTTGCGGAAAGACTACCTTCCTCGAGGCTCTCGCCCACCGTGACGTCGAGATCCCCGAGCACATTGACATCTACCTTGTCCAGGGTGAGGCAGAGCCATCCGAGGTCAACGCCCTCGACTACATCATTGCCTCGGCCAAGGAAAAGGTCGCCAGGTTGGAGAAGGAGATCGAAGACATGTCTGTAGCCGACGAGGTCGACGAGGTCGGTCTCGAGATGAAGTATGAGGAGCTGGAGGAACTCGACCCCAACACCTTCGAGGCAAAGGCCGGTATGATCTTGCACGGTCTCGGTTTCTCTCAGGAGATGATGAAGAAGCCGACAAAGGACATGTCCGGTGGTTGGAGGATGAGGGTTTCGCTCGCCCGCGCTCTCTTCATCAAGCCTCACTTGCTCCTGCTCGATGAGCCCACCAACCACTTGGATCTCGAAGCTGTCGTCTGGCTCGAGGCCTACCTCTCCACCTACAACCACATCCTCGTCCTCACATCGCACTCTGCCGACTTCATGGACAGCGTCTGCACCAACATTCTCGACTTGACGATCCAGAAGAAGTTCTTGACCTACGGTGGTAACTACTCGACCTACGTCCGAACCAAGCAGGAGAACGAGGTGAACCAGATGAAGGCCTACGCCAAGCAGCAGGAGGAGATCGCCCACATCAAGAAGTTCATCGCCAGCGCCGGTACCTACGCCAACTTGGTCAAGCAGGCCAAGTCCAAGCAGAAGATCATTGACAAGATGGAGGCCGCCGGTCTGATCGAGGCCGTTGTGCAGCCCAAGCCCTTGCGATTCCACTTCGAAGACATCAGGAAGTTGCCACCGCCGATCATCGCTTTCAACGACGTCGCCTTCTCCTACAGCGGAAAGAAGGAGGACTACCTGTACAAGGATCTCAGCTTCGGTATCGACATGGACTCGCGTGTCGCCATCGTGGGTCAGAACGGAACAGGAAAGTCGACCCTCCTCAACCTCATCACCGGTGTCCTCCAACCTGTCGAAGGCAGCGTTCAGAGGCACGCTGGTCTCAAGCTGGGCAAGTACTCCCAGCACTCGGCCGATCAACTCCCTTACGACAAGAGCCCACTCGAGTACCTCGAATCGAAGTACAAGGAGAAGTTCCCGGACAAGGACATTCAGTTCTGGCGTGCACAGCTCGGCCGCTTCGGTCTCTCCGGATCTCACCAAACGTCTGCGATCCGAACCTTGTCCGACGGCCTGAGGAACCGCGTCGTCTTCTCTCAGTTGGCCATGGAGCAGCCGCACATCCTCCTGCTCGACGAGCCCACGAACCACTTGGACATGAGCTCTATCGACGCTCTGGCCGGCGCGATCAAGGACTTTGAGGGTGGTGTCGTCATCGTCTCGCACGACTTCCGACTCATCTCTCAGGTCGCCGAGGACCTGTGGGAGGTCAAGGACAAGAAGATTGTCAACCTAACCAGGCAGGATATCAGTATCGCTGACTACAAGAAGATCCTCATCAAGAACAGTACCGACGCCATCGAGCGGGCGAGGCTCACCGCCAAGGGCGGCAAGTGATCACCTGGCCCCGGGTCATTTTTTTGAATTCGTTGTTTCTTTCGATGGTCCCGTGTCCCAGGTCTTTATTCTTCCCCTCTCCATACCTCCATGTCGCTTCCCCTTCTCATCACTGTCACATCATCGCGCATCAGTCCCGGCCCATCCATGCATGAATTCTCCCTTCCCATCCATCGAGGGTCAAAAAAAAGGTCAAAAAGAAAAGAAGGAAGGGCTGGGGCTTAGATTCCTGAAGTCAGCCTCAGAAGATAAGTAAGAAAACCACAAGAACAAAAAAGAATAAAAACAAAGATTAAAAATTTGCTATCCGCCTTGCCTTCTGGGCCACACCTCAAGTCGCACTCGTCGAAGTCGATCCCTGCCCCCCTCCGGGCAGTGGCAACAAGGGATACCTTTTTTTTTCCTTCTTCTTTCAACCACCTCTTCGTTCCCCTAGAACCGGAACCCAGAGATTGTACAAACAAACCTTCCCAAACCCTCTGCACACGCCTTTGCCCACCGTAATTGTTTTTTTTTTTTTTTTTGCTTCCCACTTGACCGGAAACGGTCGGAAATCAAAACCCCTTTTTCCTTTCACTTTTACCCTTACCACCAGACCACCTATTGGATGGGGGGGGAGGGGGGGATAGACAGATTTATGGGTAAACAATCCCCCTTCCCCCCCCCTCCCCAAGGTTCAGCCGGTGTGAGCCCAACCTTGTCACTGGGTGGTGTACGGGTTGGGTGACTTGTTCTCTTTTTTACTTTTCTTCCACCAAGAGAGAGGGAGAGACAGAGAGGGTGAGAAACTTCTCAGAGCAGTGGGTCCGAACTCGATCGAACACCCCCCCCCCCCCTTTCATTGGATAGGGTTCGCCGCAGGAAGGCCCGAAAGAGGTGTTCCAGGTATGTGATTGTACTTTGTGAGCGCGTTGTGTGTAGCAATACAGGAGGGGTGTCGAAAAAAAGACGAGGGGGAGAATCGAGAAGAGGGTTTTCTAGGGAATCAGACTTGGATGTACTGTTTGGAAAGGAGGAGGAATGAAGTGGATACCAAGAGACAAGGAAAGGCGCAGGACCAAAGCAGGAGGCTCGAGTTAGCTTTTTCAAAAGACCCCCAGATCCGCTTCGCGGACAGACACGAGCTGTGAAAGCCGCGGCTTGACCGTTTGAGAATGACAATGGGAATGGAAAATCCCGCGACCGGAAAGCGAGGGAGCGGACCGACTGAAACTTACCTTGTATGGGTTGAGGATCTTCTTGGGATCAAAGAGGTCCTTGATCTTCTTCATGAACTCTATCGACGTGGGATCCTTGGAGTAGCCGATCTTTTGTGCCTTCATGAGACCGAGGCCGTGCTCCGCCGAGATGGACCCCTTGACGTTCGAGGTCCACTCGTAGATGAAGGGCTCGATCACCTTCTCCACCTCCGGGTCGTACGAGTTGGCGACGATGTTGATGTGCAGGTTGCCGTCACCGATGTGGCCGTAGCCGCAGACAGCTCCGACCGGCTTGCCCTGATCAAAGTCCCTCGAGTAGATCGAGTGGTCCTCGAACCGCTTCCTCATGTCCCTGACCAAGTCGTACATCTTGGAGACCGGCATGCTGAGGTCGTACTTGAACACCTTTCCCATCTTTCCCGCTGCCTCTGGCACGCTCTCCCTCAACGACCAGAGAGCTTGCACTTGGGTTTCGTCTTGAGCCAGGACTCCGTCCGAGATGAGCCCAGATTCCATCAGGTCTTCGAGGAGGACTTGCAATTTCTGTGCGAGATCGAGCCGATCCGGATGATTGGATGCACACAAGGATGTTGAATGTTGCACATGGACAAAGTTTGTGGGGTGTCAGCGTCGATCGCATGCGGGCCGCGACCATTCCAGGCTCGCAGGCTCGGACGATGGAATTTCAAGCCCAACTCACCTCGTCGTCGTGGTCCTTGTTGCTTCCGCTGGTCTCAATCAAGACGTAAAAGGGGTGCCTTGCCTCGAATGGGTCCCGGACATGGGCGGTGGCGTGCTTCTGGACGACGTCAAAGCTCTCCTGATCGAAGAATTCGAAGGCGGAGAGGATCTCACCGCAATGGGTCTTGACCTGTGTGAAGACCTTCTGTACATCCTCGTACGTTTCGAGGGCAAAGACGGCGACGTTCATGGCCGAGGATCTCCGCGGGGTGATGATGGAGACGCCCGTGATGAGGCCGATGGTGCCCTCGGAGCCGATGAAGAGTTGCTTGAGATCGAAACCGGTGTTGTCCTTCCTCAGGGTGCTGAGGTTCTCGAGGATGCGGCCATCCGGGAGGACGACCTCGAGGCCCAAGACGTTGCCGTGCAAGGAGCCGTATCGTAGGTAACGAAGACCACCGGCGTTGGTGGCGACGTTTCCGCCAATGTGACAGCTTCCCTTGGCGCCAAGGTCGAGGGGCATCATGTAGCCTTTCTCCGCCACGTGGTTGTCCAGAGCCTCGAGCACGCAGCCGGCATCGCAGACCAGGGTCCCGGCAACCTCGTCGAAGCTCCTGATCTTGTTCAGACCGGCCAAGGTGACGATGACCTCGTCAAAGACGGGGACACCTCCGCCCACGAGACCGGTGTTACCACCCTGAGGCACGACGGCCAAGTTCTTCTCGTTGCAGTACCTCATGATCTTGGAGACTTCCTCGGTGGTCTTTGGCTTGAGGACGAGCTGGGACTTGCCGTGGTACTTGTTCATCCAATCATGGTTGAAGGTGTCGAGCTCGGAAGGGTCGACGGTCCTGAAGCTCGGGTCAGCACCTTCGGGTTGGATGGTGGTCAGGACAGAGCTTGGACCGGAGAGCATTTTGCAGAACTCGCCAACATCAGCAGGGGTGAGCTTGGCGTAGTGGTTCGACCTGACAGGTGTGGCGAGCGTTCGGACCTGGGTCTTGGAAGAGGATGGGATCGACGGGGCTCGGTTGCCAAGGCTGATCCTCTGGCAGGTCGCTAGGCGAGATGGTGGGGCAGCGACTGCCAACTCTGCTTTGGCCCTGGTGATCAAGCCCCTTGTTAGGCTCCTGCCGACTGGCAGGGGTGTAGCTTTAAGGCAAGTTGCCTTGGAAGCGAGAGAGCGTGATGCCGAGAACATGACTTTGGCAGTGTCTCTCTTTCTTTTCTTGATCTGACGATGAGGGTGGGAAAGGGAGCAGCAGGAGCAGGATCAGGATCAGGAGCAGGAGATGGTCAGTTCAAAGATTGAAGGTGAGGGTCGGGGGATGAAAGGGGGTCCTTCTGGGGGCTTCTTTTAAAAGAGCGAGGATTGGACTGTATGCCACAAACACGCACGCCAAACCCACGCACACATGCATACAACCTTGGGGGAAGGGGGGGAAGAGAGAGAGAGAGAGAGAGGTGTAGTCTGGGAAGAGATAAGGGTAGCTCACCTTGATTTGCGGAGAGGTTGGTGGGTAACGTGGACGGGGGGGTAGGAGGGCGGAGGGTGGTGAGAGGGGGGGTGGGGGGGGGGGGGGGGGGGGGGGGGGGGGGGGGGGGGGGGGGGGGGGGGGGGGGCGGAAGAGTGACAGTCATACATTGGGTCGAGTTGCGTGACTTGATCGCGCCTGGGGCTCTAGAAGATCAAAAGGAGGAGGGATGAGTCAAGTGGATTGAGCTTCTGACTTTTTGCCTGGATACTTTTTTTCTCCCTCCTCATTATTTTATCCTTCTAATCCATCGTGATCTTCCTAGCCGAAGAATGACCGATCGTGATTAGAATCCTCGCCACCTTCTCTTCCCTTGGTTCGTCACGAGGCAAGCACGATCGGGGACACCATCTGGAAAAAGAAGCTTACATCGGTGATGAGGTTCATCATCTGCGAATGCTGGCAAGCGGAGGCGACAAAGTTTTTCAAACTTTCTTTTTTTCTTTTTTTCTTTTTTATTTTTATTTTTTTTTTCCGAAAACTTTTCCCCATCATCATCTCTCTAATCCACAGCATGCAACCATGCCCAGATATGCATGTTCGGACGGAACAGCCCGATTCCTAGCATCTGGCCTGGAAAAAAATATATATATGAAAATAGTCAACTTGGTGCTTCCGTAGAGTTCTAAGAGAATGGAAGGCGCCAGAGCTGGATGCAGAGAGACCATCTCAAGTTTAGCAGCAAGAGGGAGAGACAGAGAGACAGAGAGAGCGAGTGTGCGTGTGTGTGTGTGTGAGAGAGAGAGAGAGAAAGAGAGAAAGAGATAGACTGACATCCAACTTCAAGCTTACACCAGCCACCCGACTCTTACTTCTCCCAGACGTCGAGATCAGCTACGTTCCGCTCCCTCTCGATCCTCTTTGAGCCTGCAACTGCAACGACAACCTCCCTTTGATAGCAAGGAAACGCAAACGACGAGAAAGGGCCCATCTCTACGGTACGCCACCAAACCAAGGTTTCGTTCACCAACGTCGCGTCGCCCGTCCGCCACTGCCTCCACCTCTTCTCCTTTTGACTTCCTCCTTTTCTACATTCATCGCCGCCATACCTCAACCCCATCCACCCATCACAGGCTCCTCTACTCACAAAGGCGATCGGCCCCCCGGAGTTGTCTTCATCGTTCCGTCTTTCTCTTCCCTGCCTACCACCTAGCTCGATCCTTTTCGACCCTTTTCGAATTCTTTCTGCACCTTCAGCTCTTCCGGCCGCCACACCAGGAAGCTTTGACAACCACCAACCCACCATTTCTTCTTCTGTCCAGCCAGCCCACCGAGTCACTTCTTGTTCTTCACCTTTTCATCTCTTGGGGGAGCTCTCGATTGCCCCCTCACCAAGCTCCTTCTCTTCCATTCCAATATGCCAAGCGACCTCGACCGGTAAGTTGAAATCTCCCTCTTCACCCCATCCAACCTTCCATCCATCACCTTCGGCCCGACTAACATCTCATCGAACAAAGAGTGACGCCTCGACTTCTGAATCCCTCTCCCGCTCTCGTGATCTAGACAAATCGAGCAATTGAAGAAATGTCAGCCGTTGTCCGAATCTCAGGTCAAGGAACTCTGCCTCAAAGCCAGAGAGATTCTCATAGAGGAAGGCAATGTACAACACGTCGATGCACCCGTGACGATATGCGGTGATATCCACGGCCAGTTCTTTGACCTCATGGAACTCTTCAAGCATGGTGGCATGTGCCCGGACACCAACTACCTCTTTATGGGTGAGTAAGGCATCCTCCTGCATCATCTCCATCCCTCCTTCCCCCCCCCC
>KZ820100.1:0-23137 GCA_003144235.1 Violaceomyces palustris | reverse complement strand
CCAAGCTAGAGGAGGTCCTCTCCTCTTCTGTGATACAATGAATCGATGCCTGATTCGGTTCTTCGGCCTCCCCTCCTTTCTTTTCATTTTCTCTCCCTCTCTCCCTCTCTCCCTCTCTCCCTCCCTCCCTCTCTCCCTCTCCCTCTCCCTCTCCCTCTCCCTCCTTCCCTCTCTCTCTCTCCCCCTCCCTCTCTTCCTTTTTCCTCTCCCTCCTTTCCTTGTGGAATTCTGACTACAGCTTGGAAAGTGAGATTCCAGCACGAGCCGGCCGAACAGAGCAGCAGGGAGCACAACCAACGCAGTAGAAGTGAGGCTCCGGCCTGACCGAGGTAAGGTCACTCTTGTGACGGACGCAAGAGAGGGAGAGAGAGAGAGAGAGAGAGAGACAGACAGACAGAGAGACAGAGAGAGAGAGAGCTTACGGTTGCGAGTGCAAGTGGAATCGAATCCACCCGCGGTGTGGCGCATTCACGATCACAAGACACGAGTTGGTTGGATGGTGCGACGATCAACATCAAAACCTGCAGCTTCTACACTTTTGATGTCACTTGGAGCGTGGTGGGTGTCAAGGCACTCATGACTCGGTCTAACCCTTGGAATCACACTGGCGATCGTAAATCACACCCACCATTCACTTGTAGATCACACTCTCTGTACCTGTGAGTCTGCGGTGAGAGTGCCGTTGCTTCCATGACAATCATGAATGCCACGATCAGAATCGTAGAGGTGAATGAGCGTAAGCAAGAGAACGGACGTGAATACGATTAGTCGGTGAACGATCCCTCCTACAGTCACAAGCTTTGAGTGAAAGCGCGTATGAAAAGGTAAAGGAGCCAATTATACACGCAAGGAAGGGGAAGGAAGACGAAGGGAGGGCTGAGGCTCTCGTCCCCCCCGCTCAAGCCACCTACGCAGTTCTCAATAACACATTCAGTGCCTTGGCCCCCCCTTCCCTGGCTAGGTACTGTAGGCCCTGCCTGACCCCCCCTTTCTGCCCAGATTCCCTTTCCACTTGCACGCGATCCCACCACCCTCCCTCATCACAAAACCCAATTTCCATCGCACTCCCCGGCCCTCCCTTCCTCCTCCCCCCTTCCACCGTCCACCATCCATATCCCTCACCACCCTCACCACATCACCTCAGCCACTTTCCATCCCATCCCTTTCGCCACACGCAAGCACAGATTCTAACCTGGCAAGAACAGCAGCATACAATCCCATCCTCCTCCCCGTTGCGACCGGACGCACTTTGGGTTTTCAGCAGGCCACGTCATACATCCTCGTTCGTGACTCAAACGCCGAAATCGGTGGGAAAAGGAAAAAGGAAAAGCGAAAAGAAAAGAAATAAGGGGCCAAGGATAACTCCAGGGTCAAGACAAAGTGCTAGAAAAAAGAAAGAAAAGAAAAGAAAAGAAAAGAAAAGAAAAGAAAAGAAAAGAAACGGAAGTTGGGGAGCATTGACAAGCGGTTACGATAAGAAACGAAGTTTGAAGGGTTCTTTTTGCACCTTCTCTCTCTCTTCTCTCTCTTTTCTGTTTTTTTTTTCTTTCTTTTTTTTACCTTTCAAAGGACCCTTCGCCGTAAGACTGGACGAAGGAAATCTAAAGGACGACTTGACACATTGTGACTGGCCCAAGACGATAGATCGCATCTAGATTAGTCTGCACCCCCCACTACCCACAGCACCTCTCTTGTTTCCTCCTTCTCCCGCAGGGAAATACCAAATGGCAACCTCAACATCGGCGCAGCCCTCTCAAGGTCAACCATCTCCAGCACCTTCTCACGGCACTGCTGCAACGTTTGGCAACGCTGGAGGCTCAAATGCACCTCCCAGCCAAAGCCTCCGACCCCCTAACACTTCAGCTCCAGCGTCCAATTTCGGCATGATCAGGAGCCAGAGCCAGAATACCAGCTACTCTGGTAGGAGCAGGAATCCTCACCAGCCTGATCGAACCAACTCGATTCAGCCACATGCTGTCTCTGAGCCGGCCCACGTGATTGAAGGGCCAAGTGGGAGGATCCTTTGCGTTGCCGATGTCAGAGGTGAGCGATCGAGGTGTTTCACATTCACTTCACGTCGTCCTCTTCTGTTCCCTCTTCCATTTGTCCATCTGGTGGGCGCCTCAAACTTTTACTGACGACCGCATCTGCAACCTTCCCCCCCCCCCCAAAAAAAAAAAAACAAATGTAATACAATAAAACAAATTGTGATTTCTTTTGCCATTCCTTTTTCCAAAAAGGCAACATAAGCTCCCTGAACAAGCTCGCCGCCGAAAATAACGCCAAAGCCATCATCCATACAGGAGACTTTGGTTTTTACGAGGCCTCCAGTCTCGAGCGAATCAGTGACAGGTGAGCATATTGTCTGCATACCCGTGCAAGACCCTGGTAAGCAAGCTCTGATAGGACAGTGGTCAACACCATCGCCTTTTCCCACACTCCTCCTCATCGTTCGTTCCCATCCCTCTTGCTTTTCCTTGATTGTTGATGATTCAATCGCTGGTTTGCCAGAACTCTCCGCCATCTGGTTCAATATTCGACTCTGATATCGACCCAGCTAAGAAACAAGCTTTTGGGTCCTGAACAGGCGCGAACTCCAGCTCCTGCCAACACATCGAACGGACCAGGGAATTCCCTTCGTCAGCAGGTTCAAGCCCATGCCGAGCCTCTTCTTTCAGAGTTTCCGTACCTTCTTGATGGAAGGCTGAAATTGGATGTCCCCGTCTTCACCATCTGGGGTGCTTGTGAAGATGTCGCCATTCTTGAGCGCTTCCGAACCGGGGAATACCAGGTCGCTAATCTTTACATCGTGGATGAGGCGATTTCAAGGGCGATCGAGGTGGGCGGTGTCCGTCTGCGCTTGTTTGGTTTGGGAGGCGCCCTGGTTCTGCACAAGCTCTTTGACAATGGCGAGGGAAATGCCACCATCGCTGGAGGTCAGGGGACTATGTGGACAACGGCTCTCCAAATTGGAGAGCTGGTGGATACGGCACAAAAGGTCAGTCTGAGAGACTAGTGTAGGCGTCCGGCTCGCTTTCCCTGTATTTTGATCCTAACCTAACTCAATTCTTCCTGAATCGCTTAGACCTTCGATCCCACCGAGACAAGACTTCTGATCACTCACGCATCTCCCGGGCGTGAGGGGATCCTCGCTCAACTTGCTCTCGCCCTCAAAGCAGATCTTACCATCAGCGCAGGCCTCCATTTCCGATACGGCGTCTCCTACAACGAATTCAGCGTCCAGCATGACGCGGAAAATTACCGTAACAAGTTGATCAGTTCCAAGCAGGCGTTCGGTGAAATCTGGGACACGGTCAAAACTCAAGTTGAAGCCGTGATCGACGAAAATCAACGAATCCTTCTAAATCACGCTCTTGCTGTCACCAACAGGATTCCACCCAACGCTACCGCAACTGGCGCGGCCTCAGAAGAGCCTGCTTGGAAAAACACTTGGAATTGGAACCTTCCAGATGCCGCTCATGGAACCTTGGTCCTCGACATCAAAGATGGTCGCATCGGCGCCGAAACGAAGAGCCAAGGCTTCAATTTCGCCTTCCGCCGCAATGTTTCGTCAGTTGCTCCTCTGTCTGCGCCTGCCAAAGCCCCCCCGGCCGATGCCGTCTCTCAAGCTCCTGGATCGGGCTCACTTGCGGTCAGCCCCCAAGCCTCCAAGGCGAGCAATGGTATTTCCGCCGCACCAACAGCAACTGCAGCCCAGGGCAAGCAAGCCCCCGTTGGAGGCGCACAAGGGCCTGTTCAACCGAAACAGCAGCAAAAAGAGGTTCAAAAGGACAAGAAAAGGAAGGAGAAAGGCTACGAGACCTCAGGCTCTCGTAGCGACATCGACGGTGGCTTGACCTCGGGAACAGATGGCGCCGGAAAGTCACCTTCCGTTGCGAGTACCCCAGCCCGGAATCCCAACACGATCTACCTTAGCCAACTTGGTGAAGCTCTTCCTGTGACCCAAGACGACATCAAGAGCTATTTCGGTCCTGCTGCTTCCGGCATCGTTTACATCAAGATGGCTTACGAAAACTTTTCCTCCTCCAAGCACCGCCGAGGGCTTAGCAGCGCGAGTGACCAAGGCGGCAAGAAACAGCGTCCGTTTGCCTACGTCGAGTTTAAGGACGAAGAGTCTATGATGGAGGGTCTGAAAAGGCAAGGTGAGACGATCAAAGGCACCACGGTGATACCCAAAGTGGAAAAAGCCGATCGTAATAGGGCAACTTCGAGCCAAGCGAAGGTCGAGAAAAGGGAGAGACCAAAGAAGGAGGAGATTGGGAAAAAAGATGACAAGGGCAAGGATTCACCGGTATCGCAGAAAGAGACTGTAGATGATGGTGGCAAGGAGACTGGGGCTAAGTCAGGCGATGAGGGGATCATCAATTCCCCTTCGGGAACGAATGCCAAAGGCGCAAAGTCAAAGAAGGAGCGCAAAACACACTACAAGAAGACATCTAGCAAAGGAGGCGAAAGCGAAAAGGAAGGAGGAGGAGTGGGAAGCGCCCCTACAAAGAAGGTTGTTCAGGCGAAAGTTGAAGATTCAGCAGCAGCAGCTGCTGCTGCCAAGGAGGAATCCTGATCGGTCGAAACCAACCAAAACCCCCCCCCCCCCCCTCACCCCCCTTCATTTGACACGTTTTTAACCCCATGTTCTCCTAGGCGCTCTCTCGTTGGCAAGGGATTCATGGAGAGGATGTCACGGGATGGGACCCCCACACGAGTCTCATGGCGGGACCTCGTCTCCCTACCTTGTTTTCCTCCAATCTCTATCCTGACGAATCACCTTGCATCCTCAGAATGTACTTGAAAATAAAATAAAGGAGAAAAAAAGATGGGAAGAGGAATCGAACGAAGAAAAGGAATAAGAATGAATGATGAAAAGGGAGGAAGAGGTGAATGATGAACATGGAGCATGGCTTGGAAAGCTTGGCGATCTACAATCCGAGTTTCCAACCCAAGCTACGGCTGATCTTTCGGGGATCAAGACTTCGACAGCCTTCTTGCCTGCCGAGGCCCGCTTCAGTAATCTAGGTCGCCCAATTTACGCGTCGAACCAACACGCGTCCAGACCCGTGTGATTCACACAGGTTGAAGGGGAACAAGAAGCAGTCCGAGTGTGAGTGGATCGAAAGAGAGAAGGTGGAATGTTACCCAGGCATTCTCTGTCTACTCTCTCTCTCTTCCTTGTCGCTCGATTGCTTTCCCTCCTAAGGATCCATATTCTCTTTCTGAAGGAATTCCAACCTGGGCATCATCACTCGACGTCGGACGCTCAAACTCTCTCACGCCCACGCTCACGCTCACACTCAAACTCATACTCGCCCGGCTCGAGCCAGCCCTGTACATCCACGCACTGAGGATCCACATTCACCTCTTCCCCCAAGGACGGGTTCTCCCTCTGCCTCTGCGTCAGTCTCTCTCTCTCTGCTCTTCTGTCTCTCTCTCTCTTCCTCTTCCCCTCCCTTCCCCCTTCTCATTGCCGATTGGGCGGGTGGGGGGTTCAACTCGATAATCAGCCATGTCACAGATGTTCAAGCTCCCCCTCGAACAAGAAGAGCGAGATCATCAGCAACCTCACCTCCATCGCCGTGCCATCCATGCTGCCGACGACCATCCTGACGTTCCACCGAACGCCAATCCATCGCGCGGCTCACGCACCACCAACTCGAGCCATCCCAACCTCTGGTCGGATGTCTTCCCCCTCTTCAAAAAGCCCAGCCGTCCTTCCGATCCTAGCGTCGACGGCCACGAGCAGCTGGAAAGCCTTCAAGCCGCCTTCCCTCCCATGGCCATCCCCTCCAATCAATCCTCCCCAAACGATCCTTCATCTCTCTCGCACCATGTCACCGATCCCAAACGCCGACCGAGGAGGACCGCCGCCGTCTTGGGAGATCGGAAGCGCCAGCAAGTGCTGGCATCCTTCGAGCTCACCAGTGGGGACCACAGCAGCGACCCTGAAGTCATCTTCACGGGAGAAAACATCCAAAAAACGAAAAAGAGGGAATCCAAGAGGGAATCCAAGGGGAAGGCGGTCAGCCCCGCCCCTACGACTTCGACCCAAGAAATCGCAAATCCTCCTTCTCCCAGGCCACTTCACACGGTGCCTCTTAGCTTGGGTGTACGTGGAACGATGATGGCCAGTGGTGTCGAGAAACCTCATCCGTTTTTTTCCAAGCGCATCCACGACGCTGCCCCACTCTCCAGCTGCGGGTCAACGGCCCTACCCGTCAAAAACGAAGCGACTGCCTCTTTTCCACCCCGCGTTGTCCCCGGCCTTAAACCTTCCATCTCAAATCTTGGCTCTAGGACCAAGTACCGCGCTCTCTTGGATGCAGCTTGGCCTGGACTGGGTGAATCCCACGTCAGGCCGCCGATCGAGTTCGAGGTCGGCCGAGCGAGGGAAATCGGCGGCCCTTCATTACAGTCCACGGTTGACATCTTTTTCGGAAAAGGGCAAGGAGAAGATTCTGACGAAGGACTCCTTTCATCTGATCTTTCCAAAAAAGGAAAGCAGAGGCGCCTTGATGAGAACGAGTCGTGCGGAAAGTCCTTGAGCGAAGCTGGCTTCCTCCGACCACGCCCATACCCTTTGACGGATGTCTCGGATGGCAGCGAGTGCCGCATCGAGAAGGGAACCGTTCCCACCACACTGGCATCCTGCCTATCGGAGAATGAATACTTCAAACCCACCCCAGATGCTTCCCTTGCCCTCCCAGATTGCTTGGCTCGACTCTATACCGCTGCTCACACACCTTCTGTCTCGCATCGCTCACCTCGAAATGGAAAATCTACGGAGGAAGAGCTCTGGGTTGACCGATGGCGGCCTCAAAGAGCGAGGGAAGTACTCGGAAATCAAAATGAGGTTCTATTCCTCCGAGATTGGCTGAGCAAGCTTCAGGTCACGGCAGCAGCTCCGGTGCGCGAGTTGGGCCGGGCCAAAGCAAGCCAGAGGGCACAGGTGAAAAGGAGACATGCGCGGAGAAATGCCGGCCGGCCCCTGGATCCCAGGAAGCGAAGGAAACTGAAGAGGCAGGAGTGGGAGCCTACGGACGATGATGAAGAAGACGATGGTTTGGCGAATTTCATCGTGGATGACGACGATCAAGACCTATGGCTCGAGCAATTCCGACCGCAGTCGCCAAGCCACGACCAAGGTGAGGGAAGCGCCTCTTTCAAATCTACACCAGATGCGGAATCCGCAAGTGGTCCTCTTTTCTCGCCATCTCCAGCTCCTTCCACCCTGAGCGCCACATCAACTGAAAAGCTGGACTTTGCCGGAGAAAGGTTGGCGAATTGCATGATTCTCGAAGGTCCCAGCGGTTCTGGAAAGACAGCCAGCGTCTATGCCTGCGCAGCCGAGCTTGGGTTCGAGGTTTTTGAGCTCTATCCAGGGATGGGAAGGAGGAGCGGGAAGGATTTGACTGGAGCTGTCGGAGACTTGGGGAGGAACCACATGGTTTCGAGCGGTGGGATGGGGGGAGGAGCGACGAGAAGGCCCGCCTTTGGGTTGAAAGAGAAGGGCCCAAGCGGAAACCCCGAAACCCCTTCGGTGGTCCAGGGCGACTCTCAAAGGGATGACGCCGGCAAATCATCTCAGAAGCAGGATGGTGGTTGTGACATGGCTCCGTCTGAAGAGGCTCCCCTTCCGACCTCAACGGTCCGCCAATCCCTCATCTTGATCGAGGAGGCGGACATCCTCTACGAGGAGGATAAGAACTTTTGGGGTGCAGTCATTGATCTAGTCTCCGATTCCAAGCGTCCTGTGATCCTAACCTGCAATGGTGAGTGACAGAAGGGGGGGGACACCTCGGGGGAAAACGTGCCAGTCACTCGCGGCGAAGAGAGGCGCTGAACTCGCGAAATCGCTTCCATCTTTGCCAGACAAAGATCTCATTCCGGTTCAAGATTTGCCGGTGCAGAGGCTCCTAAGATTCTCACCTCCCGAAGTCGGACTCACAACCACTTACCTACAGCTCCTGGCGTTCGCTCACGGGCATCTGCTGGATCGAGAAGTTCTTCAGCGACTTTACACATCCACATCTCCCCCCGCGCTTGGATGCAGCTTCGAAATTCCAGCCGATGGGCCCTTGCACCCCTCCCGAGCCCCAGGGACATTGCAAGGGGCGTCCCAAGGCGTCAACTTTTGCGTTCCCGACATGAGGAAAGCCATCAACCAACTTCAGTTCTGGTGCCAAGGTAGGATCCAGGATACCCAGAGGCTTGGTCACGATTCTGGAACTGGCTTCACCACTGGCCGACTGGGAGCCGATTCCAACGCGTCAGAAGAGCACGTGTGGAGCAAGAGAATGCTGGAGGAGTCGCAATGGTCATGCGATCAGGTTGAAGGCACGTTGGCTGAGGTTGGGGTCACTGAGAGGTTTGGTCATCAAGCCGTCAGCATGCTGAGCCAGATGGGACAAGATGCAGCTCCACCCAGAGATAGGATGCTCCGCGCAGCACAGCTATCTGATGCCTTTTCTTTCTGCGATGCAAATCTGAGGCGTCCTTTTGATCGATTCCTGGAGGTAAGCTCGGATCGCAGACTTTGTGCTTCGATTCTCGAGTATGAAATTGACTTCGCCTCCTTTCTTGCACTCCCGCGCTCACGCATGCGTGTGTGTGTGTGTGTGTGTGTTTGGCGCTCTCGTCACACGGTCGATGAAGATGTTCGAGCCTGACGAGATGGATGGAGACGCAAACTCTCTACAGACGCAGGACTTCCGTCCGCTTTTCAAACAAGCGTACCATCCGGGTCAGGTTGCTCTACCTTCTTATGGGCGTGAAGAGGAACTGACCGAAGCGCTTCTGAGCGCTGCCGTCAGTGCTGCACAAGAAACAGCATCCGGAGGTCCTTCACAACCTGAGGCCAAGCACGAAGACCACCATGCGTCATCCTTCTTGGCCTCGCTCTGCGATCGGTAAGCAGACCCATTTTCATCATCGCCTTTACAAAAATGGGACACAACACGATGCTCATGGACCAAACCCACCCCACTCTTGCATGATTGCACCACGCCCCGTTCGCAGACTTGAGGCATCTAGGGACTACCAGACGTTGCTCAGCCCACTCTTTATCGATCCACGTTGTCGGGTCCCACGAAATGCCGCAGCCGTGGACTACGCACCTTTCGTCCGCGCCATGGTCCGAGTGGATGATGCGGAACAGGCCTCCCACGAAGCGGCCCTGGAACGGGCCATGGCAGAAGCTGCCGAAAGCTTGCAGGTTCCGGGAACGACAATTAGGAGCACGAGGAACTCGAGTCGCTTCCTGACCTTTTCTGCGGCCAGAAACGGAGAGTACGCCAGGTGGCTTCCCATGGGGCCCGACGAGCGACACGCATGTCACCGAACATCTCTAGCTTGACCTGATGCCGTTCGAGGCGACTTGAAAGAGAGTAAGTTGGTCAGTCCGCAAAAAGGCTGAGTCACAGCCGTCTCCTTCGTGCAGCTTTGCTTGCTTGTAGAGTACGTGCAAACATCCTGTAACGACGATCTCACTCGGAATCAGCCCCATCTTCAATTAGCAGTTGTCTACAGAGGCCTTGGCGCAAGAGGAGGGAGCACCAGAGAAAATGAATGTCTCATGTTGTGCATCACGTATGGTCGAGGGACGATTTTGCTCTCTTGCTCTATCCTCCTTGTGCCATCAACGATCTTTGACTACTTCCCAAAATCTTCAAGAGCGAGGTTATCGTCCTTGCTTCGATCAGCAAATGATTGATTTACAGTGCGTTCATGCATCCACGCGTTCAAATCTCTAGTCGAATCATCTACAACAGGATGGGGGAAAGAGAGAGGGAGAGAGAGAGAGAATGAAAGGGGAAAAGGAGTCATGGCAGCTGTCGAAAGCTCGTAAGATTGGGAGGTGACAATGATCTGACTCTGCCTTAAGACGAAGTTCCGCCTCTGAAGACGTACGGGACCCTGCCCGGACTCGTCTTGTCCTCAAAATTGACCTGGTCCTTTGTTGATAAAATTCGGCGAAAGCGAGGTGGGGCAGACCATTGCCTGAAACGAAGAGGTCCCCCCCCCCCCCCCCCCCCCCCCACAATCTCTCTCTCTCTCTCTCTCTCTCTCTTTCCCCCCCTCTCTCTCCCTCCAAAAAAAAAAAAAAGTCCATCTAGCGGAATTTCTATCCCATGGCGCAAGGAGATAGACCAGATAGGGTTCTCATCACTTCCAATAGAATGAGGAACCAAAAAGGGATGGCTCGGTTAGGCGGTAGAGCAAGCCAGCAAATCCTACGATTCCGACCACGTGGGTGCAGTGGATCGCTTTACAGGTTGAGGACAGGAGCATATGTTAGAAGAAGTTGATCAGTCAATGTCTTTCCGGAGGGTGGGCCTAGGATTTGCCGATTCGATTCTAGATACCTTTTCTACGTTCAGGATACCATTCCGAGGCTTGCCAAGGATTCGGTAGTCCCATGATATTGCAAAAGCTGTGTGATAGCAAAGGAGCGAGGATGGTGCCTGGGGTACAAGGAATTCAATCCGAGGGTCAGACGTGGGACTTTGGGACTGGAAGCGGCAGATAGATGTGAATCGAAGCAGCCAAGATGAAACCCACCCGTCCTCATGAATAAAAAGTTTGCGTACCAACCGAACGCGCATGTGTACGTGAATTGAAGGGCTTTAAGTGGAAGGGGAGGTCAGTACAAAGCTCGCTTCTTGCAGGACAGCAGGACAAGGGTTCGTTCATGGGAAAGAATCCGCTTACCAGCCTGGAGCAGACCCCGCTGTAAACCTTCTCGTGTTCTGCCGCTGTTAGCATACGTTTCCCAGGCATGGTGAAGATGAGCTGAAGGGACATTCGCCGAACAAAGTGCAAGAACATGGTCAGTGAGAGTCAGGCGCTTGGAGAAAGAAGTCCTCTCATGAAATCTGCACTTCCACGCCTTGGGTGGTGGGGAGGAAGGATGGTAGGGGTCACAAAAGTATCCATGATCACGTTCCAGTGCTCACCAATGCCAAAGTAGAGCGGGGTCGCAAAAATCATGCTGGATCTCGAAGCACCTGAGTAGAAGGTGATGCTCAGGACGCAAGCCCTGAAAACGACCTCCTCGGTCAAGGGTCCCTGTGTGGCAGAACGAGGGCAAGTCCGGCCATGAAGAGTTCAGCTTGTAGTCGAGGTTACAATCCGATGGGCAAAAGAGGCTTCCTGGTTGAATGCGCACCAGAATAAAGTTGCGAATCCCGAAAAGGCTGCTGAACCTATCCAGAACGTCCCTGCGGAGATCGAAATTTCGTTGGAAGGGCAATCCGCCCTCAAGCCAGCTGACAAACAAGGGTCCGGTGTATAGTACGTTTGTGAGGAGGAGAGGGTAGGTTGCTGCCTTGACGAGAAGAGAGAGAAAGGCTGTCAAAGGCGGGTTGGTGGGTATCAAGGAGGAGGACAGGGCTGAAGGGGCAGGGAGCGGGAAACCGATCAATCGGGAAACACAGAGGAACCGCCAAAGGTATCCCTGGGTGACGGTATGGTGTGCCGAAGGAGGAGGGGCAAGGAGGGGCGAAAGAGGCAAAGCTGAGAAGTGAGGCTTAGTCAATCGACTGGCGAGGGAGAGGAGGGACCTGGTGGCTCACCTCTTGCCGTACAGCACCCTTGCCGATCAAGAGTGCTCCTGTGGCGAGGGTAGTGAAGAGGGTGCTGGAACAAGCGACCTTGAGCCTCGCCCTGATGACTTTTGGATGGTCTTTACTGAGCGGTCTCCCTTGGTCATCGGTGGCGTTCGATGTTCCAATCCTGGTGGAGGATGAAAGGTAGAGGCCGCCTACGTAGGAGAGAGTGAAGAGACCACAAGCCAGGACGGACACGGGAGCGGATAGGAGGGGAGGCTCTACTGGTTCTGGGAGCCAAAGGGAGGAAGGCATGCTGATATCTGGCTGGGAGAGGGAAAGGGGAGAGACGGGAGGCGGGGAAGGCGGGGATGAGAGGTGGCAGGTTACCGAGGCCGTCTGATCACCGGCAAGTGACAAGTCTACGTAGGCCGCCTGTAGATTGGTTGATTTTGGATGGAAGGCCGAGAGGGAGAGGAAGGGAAGGAAGGCGAAAGAGGATCATGTTGCAGCCGAATGGGGATCCCCCTTTCCTGCTCGGATTATCCCGCTCGCACCACTAAAACCTTGCACTGCATGTATGCACCCACTGTGCAATGATCTCGCAAGAACAGCATTACCTGTGTAGTGCTTCTTGTACAAACTAACAAGCAGATGATGAGGTCTTGATGATTGCGGGTTGGGGGAGAGGGTTGGGGATGCAGTGCACTCACGACGAACAAAGGGGACCGGCGACGGAGGGCGAAGTAGAGGGTGAGGGTGAGCGGACGGGTGACGAGGATATCAGCGGGACAGGCGCGGGTTGCACCGGCGAAATTCTTAATTTAGATTCAAGGGATCTATTCATTACTTGAGAGAGAGATAGAGAGACAGAAAGAGACGGTATCGAGTTGCCTTGGGGATGCCACTACGAGATGAGCGATGGGAGCGACGGGGGACCAGCATGGTTTGAAAAACGTATGTATGTACGTCGCATGTGGATCGGTGCGACGCTTTCGTTGTGGACAACGATCGGAAAGCGAAAATCAGCTCGAGTGGGTCACGAACTCGATCTCCTCTTGGGACAAGGAAGGGGCTTGCCCTTCTAGCCAAGCGAGGTGAAAGTGCGACAATCTAAAAGAAGAGAAGGAAAAATGCAAGGGAAGGGGGTAAAGATGGGTGGGGGGAGGAGGAGGAGGAGGTGATGGTGGTGTTGATGATGGTGGTGTTGGGTGATGGTGTGAGTGGTGAGGATGGCGATTGGTGGCCATGGCGGTGGCGGAGGTAGAGGCAGCAGACGAGGAACTGAGGTCACAAAGGCGAAGAAGCACGAAAAGGAGAGAGCAATAACCAAGGTTCGATCTCAACTACTTGCCTGTTGGGTGGTAGAAATTGCAAATACATTTCCACTTCACCCCTCTATTTCTCTCCTCTTGAGGCGGCGACGACGGTGCACGTCTTCAGCCAAGAATCCGCAGTGGTGATCATCCATTCACCTCCCCTTCCACACACCTTTCTGACGCTGCTCACCCCATCCATCCATCTGGTCTCAGCCGTCCCCATGTCCAACTTCAACAACCATGCCCCCTATCAAGGTGGCTACGCAGCTTTCAACCAGCTCGGTCAGCCGTCCCACTATCATGCCAACCAGCAGCATTCAGCCTCCCCTTACCCCTATCAAACTCAGAGTCCAAGGGGTCACAGGAGAGGCGGTCCAAGGGGTGGACCCGCTGGAAGGGGCTACCACGACTCCTACCAAGACAACAGGGAATCCAAGGAAGAGCTAAGGCTTCGTCACATCAGATCCACCCTATTCAAGCTGGCGGAGGACAAGGACTTTCACCCCCCCAGCGACCTCCTAAGGCTGGCCAGGTGGATCGAAGAAAAGGCCGACGACGGCCACGAAGCTATCTGCGCCACTTTTCGCATTATGTGAGTCACCAAACCTGACCTTTTTTCTTCATCCTTACCTTGCTAGCACGCACGAATCTTGCCCCATCAGCTGACAATTCCATCCCATTCTATCCTTTCAACTTCGATGACCCCCCCCCCCCCCCCCCTTCCCCACAGAGTCACCGAGCAGCCTCACAAGATCCCCCTTGTCGCCTCCCTCCTGGGATTTCTCACTCTTTCGCCTCGACCACCGAAAAAGGAGGGCAGCGCCGGCGAGAATGAACAAGATCCTTCGGCAACCAACGAACCAGAGAGCGACAATTTGGGTCTCTTGATCGTGAAAGACCTTGTACGCGCATTCCGTAGCTACCTCGACGCAAGGCTTTGGAGGAACACCCGGCTCAGTGTGAGTGATTACCAAATTCTATTCTCTTGACTCAACGTTGCCTCGAATCTTTTCCCTGCGTTTTAGCTGCAGGACTGTGTTTCATCGCTTACACTTCTCGCCGATACCTATCAGCTGCACCTCTTTGCCTCCCTAGTACCCTTGGGGATCATCTCCGCCTCCTCGCTTAGGGCTCTCTTGGCTTCCTTCGCTGCTGTCCTAGAAGAACCTGGTGTTGCCGCTTCTCGAGGAGACAGGGCCGCAGTCTGTATCATCGAAACCATGTGTAGGGCCGGCCAAGACCTTCTGGTCGATCAAGGTTCAGAGGATGGCACTGAGATTCCCACGGACGAGGCGAGGAAGGAGCTGGACGCTTTAGTCGACAGCGTCCTGGCCTACAACTCGAATCGCAAGGTCGAAGTCGAGCTCTTGTCTCCCTTCCTACCATCTTCGACAGAGTCAGCCGGCGACTTGATCCGCGAAGAGGCCTTTGAACACTGCGTCTCAGCACTGGAAAGGCTGCGCAGCATGGGATACGCTAGGCCATCCTTTTTACCTACACCGACAGATCTCTTGCCGGCAGCAATCTCCCCCGCGCTCTCCAAAGTTCCCCTCGCGGCAAGGCGCGCCACGCTTCCCGACATCTTAGTCCCACCCGACGAGGATTTGGAAGGGCTCGACACCGGTGCTGTCGAACTCGCCATTGCTCAGCTCGGAGATGCAGAAACTAGGCAGGCAGGTCCCCTCGGCCCCTCTAAACGTAGAGGTCGGCAAAATCGGGTTGAAACTGGGAAGGGTGAGATGGAGCAGAGAAGGGCTGGATGTGGACCCGAGAGGATGGGTAGGCACGCCAGGTGGTTCGGTGAGGTGAGTTTTGAGCCACAAGGCCAGCGACAAGCTGCTGCTGCCTCCTCGCAAGAAATCTTGGTGAAGAGATACCGATCTAACATTTCGATACTGGAAACCTCTCTCCAGACCGTGCCTCAAAGTAAGACGCCTTCCTCGGTCGTTCTGAGGGCAATCATTGGTGATATGATAGATCTGTACGAAATTAACAGGAAGGAGGCGGCAAGGTTGATACTTGAGCTCCCCCTGTGGCTACGAAGGGGAACATTCGCCGGTAAGGTCTCCCCTGAAGATGGCCTTTTTGGAGAGGCTGAGGACGAATGGTGGAATGTCACATCGGAAGATGGCTCTTCTGTTTCAATCGAGGGAGGATGGAGCCTGGATGACTTTATCGTCGAGGTATGTTGTTGTCGCCCCTTGATATCGACCACCTTCAGAGAACAAGGCAAAGGATGGAGAAAGAAGAGAGAAAAAATGAAAGGAAGAACCAGACCATTCCTTGAAATGATTTTGACATTTTTGACAATCGCATCATAAATCCCGTTTCCCCCTTCCCACCTCAATCCTTTCCTTAACCGATGCTGGGCTTCTCAGTCCATCCTTGCCACGGCTTTTCTGCTCGTCAACCCACCACACAATGCCTTGTACTACACGTCCTTGCTCCGTGAAGTCGTCTCGATGACGCCAAGTACAATCGCGCCCTCTCTCGGACGGACTGTCAGGACAATTTATTCAGCCCTAGATAGTGGGAGAATGGATGCGGAGGTCGTAAGGCGGCTTGCAGACTGGTTCAGCGTCCATTTGTCCAACTTTAATTTCGGCTGGGCCTGGAAGGAATGGTGAGCACTCACTCTCTTCTGGGAAGTAGACTCGAACCGCATCTGTGTGCTCAACTCACGGATCACCCCTACCGCCTGTTCCCTCCACTCTCGCAGGGTCTCGGACATGTCAAAGCCATCATCACATCCTCGAGTTGCTTTTGCCAAAAGGATCGTTGAACTAGAAGTTCGACTTGCGTATCACGACAGGATCAAGCAGACTCTGCCCGTGGAGATCCAGGAATCCTTGATGCCTCCCGAGGAACCGAGCCCAGCCTTCACCTACTCTAGTAAAGGTGAGTGCGGCGCAAAAACTGACTTGGCATGGCTTCTTCCGGGATGAAGCGCAATCCAGGAAGTGAAGGAACTAAGAAAGAGATGAGGTGGATACGAGGATGAATTGTTCAACGCTGAACCGCGCACAAAATGTGCTGATGTTTCTCACGGAAAAGATCACCCATATCACGAGCAGGCTGCCCGGCTGATCAATTCGATCAAGGCCAAGAGCTCGGCTCAAGTAATCATGGCTGACTTCGAGAGTTTCAAGAAGCAGCTGATTCAAGACCCTTCCGCCATGCCTACTGAAGATGATGCTGGAAAAGTCAAGACGGAAGCGGAAGCTGAAGTTGTCGTCAGAGATGTCGCCATCCAAGCCGTCTTGCTAGTGGGTAGCCGCAGTTTCTCGCACTTCCTCAACATTGTAGAGAGGTGAGTGAAAGCTTTTGAAACGACTCTGGGCATGGACCCGTCCGAAGTCCTGCTACTGAGATGCACGCTCCTCCCCCTTCCTCCTCGCCCCAATACATTTGAAGATACCACACTCTTCTGCGACAATTGTCGTCCTCCCCAGCTATGAGAATCGCCATCTTGGCGGGAACAACCCGTTTCTGGGCCCGTTCAGCTCAGTGGGTCCAGATCGTCTTCGACAAGCTCCTTCAATACCGTATCGTCGAACCTGCCGATGTGATTGACTTCATCTTTTCCCCACCCAAAAACGAGCCGTCATCAATTCTTCGCGGGAGCGGCGACGAGGTGCCACAGAGCTTTTCCCGTCAGTTGGCTGGAGGCTTCGAAAGGGATTGGAGCTCTTTCAATTGGTGGATGATCGTCAGACTCACATTGGACAAAGTAAATGGGCGTGTGGATCAGCTCAAGAAACGTCTGGAGGACAGGGAGCGCGAGGAGGCTTACGAACGGGAGCGCAGAGAGGCAGCGGCGGCGGCAGGTCCAGAAGTGGACGAGCCAGAACAACTTGCCCCGCCTCCCCTTCCACTTTTCCCGACTTCGGCAACCCTCCCTTCGAGACCGGACATTACAGCGGAAGACATCAGAGCTGAAGAAGAGAGGAGGAAGAGCGCGTCCAGCGAAGAGGCACGCGCCGGCTTGGACGCGATCAAGACAGAGCAGAGAAAAGTGCTCGTAAGAGTCACCGAGAGCTTTGCCAAACTCGTCAGGCTCTCTGGCGCCCTCGAGCTGGGTCCTGACGTGGGAGACTACGACGAGTCCAAGTGGCAGGCTTGGTGGGTTCGCTCATGGTTCTACGAATGTGTCCGCCTGGTAAGTTGGGTTGCAGCTTGAAGTTTCCGCTTACTTTCTTATTCCACTACTTGCCTAAATCCCCCTTGACTGACCGGCTCTCGCACCCATCCATGACCCCCATCCTCCCCCCCCCCTCTTTTTTCTTCATCCCTTGCCGAACCCTGAATTCCACCAGTTTAACAAGCAGATCCTTGCAAACCAGGAGGCCATTCTGGAAGACGTTTTTGGCCATTTATCAGAAGATGACCCGGTCCGCCAAATCGTCGAAAGGGCGACCGACATGATCAGTGAATAAGCCGTTTGCTTCATTCCAGGCTCTTAATGTGAAAAAAGGTACACCGAAACGAAGTGAAACGCAATCAAGCGTTTGTCTGCGGGGTATTCTTCGCTGGGCGCTCTCTGTCGTGACGTGTATACATGAACACATAGATGCAAATGAATGGCATGTACCAAAGCATCATTCGGTGAACGCCAGAAACAATCAGTACACACTTTCAAATCATCAGAGAGAATTGAGGCACGAAGTCCAAAAGACAAAAGCCTTTGGCGTGATGTTCCTCTTTCCCCTATTTCTGCAGTCACTCTTTCGACACAGGGCTGCAGCGAAGCATGGAATCTCAACAGCTTAGGGAGCGACTGGATTGAGTCAAACGGTCCAGAGACCATGAGTACAGAGCACTTGTGAGTCTCAGCTGCTTGAATTTAGGTCTGGGAGTCTGTGAGAGGGTTCAATGCGGAAGGCAGTCTGATTCCGTTTCTGCCGTGAGACATCAACGCTACGTACCATCGACAAGACCCATTGATTTGTCGATTCGTTTTGCATTCGTTTTGCACCGCTTAAATGACGGTCCCATGTGTGTATGTGTGTGTTGGTGTGGGTGTGTGTGTGTCTGCTTGGCTTTGTCTTGTTCATTATCCTCACTCTCACTCTTTTTTCAAATTCTCATTTTCTACCACAAGGGCGACACCCTCTCGCCTCTCCTCTCATCATGGATTTACACAAATTTTCAGTACGCAAGATCATCGAGGTCGCCTTCAGCGACAGGACCATCCAAGTCCTGGTAGCTTTTGGGTGTAGCCTTGGCTGCTCTTGGGTCGAGTGGTTTGGGAGCTTCCGGTAAGGGTTCAGCGGCGGGTTTGATCCTTGGACTCAATCCACTCACTCCGCCATCCATCGAAGCTCGATCTCGACGCGTGGAAGGTGTGTGAGTTCCGCTTCCCGAGTTATTCGCGAGCCCGCCGATCCTCATGCCGAGCGGGGTTGAAGAGGCTCCATTGGCTGATGTGACCATCGACATGGGAGCAAAACCTCCGATGGCCGCAGTTGCACCCATGCGGTCACTCAGCTTGCGTCCAGGACTTGAGCTTCTCCTATCGCCCATTCCTCGATACGGAAGTGCATGGGGGGCTGACGAGCCGTCGCTAGCCAAGCTTGAACCACCGAGTCGAATCAGTCCCATTCTCGAAGTGCTAAAGATCGGCAAGGAGCTCGAAGGAGTTGAATCGACTCCTCCTAGACGCTGCGAGATAGGAGTCGAGCTGTTGGTCAAGCCATTGGAAGGGGTCGCTGCAGGAGCTTGAGCCCTGCTTGGGTCACGGACAAAATTGTTGAAAAACTTGGCCTGAAAATGTTCGAGGATGATCGTTAGAAACATTTCGACTCTGCGATCGGTGGGCTCAGGTGCCGAGGCGAAACTTACCTCCTTGATCCTTGCTGAGGCAACAGATTCTAAAAAGGCTCGATGCTTGTTCATCACGTGCTTTTGCACGAAGATAGCTGCTTTGAAGAGCTTGCCACACTGGTTGCCTCCTACCTCGACTATGCAGCGATGCTTTTCCTTCTCTTCCTCTTTCACGTAGGCCAGAGCAGCGTCCAACAGCTCGCTGATGGTTTCAAAATTCGAGTTTGACGATGCGTGAATGACGCAAAGGGAGGGCGGGTGAAAAAATTACAAATGGGATCAGCGATCGCATGTAACATGGTTAGATTTGGGATATCAAGACAGAGAGAAAAACTTACGCATCCAGGCTCCTTCCTCCGTATTCTTCCAAGTTGCTTGCTTCATTACTCAGTAACAATGAAATCTTCTGATCAATACTTTTAGACCAGGATTCGTCATCTTTGGGTCCGCGGACGCGAGATCGCGAGGCCGGGTGAGTTGGGGAAAAGATGGGCGAGAGGGAAATCAATTAAAGAAAACATTCCAGCCAGAGTGCGGGACAAAGACTTTGGTAAAGGGACTCACTCGCGCCTTCGCGTGGGGACTCGACCAAGGTGCCTTTGGGAGGCTGCTTCCTAGCATGGCGAGGGCTGCGGCGGACCAGTTCTTCTGGGAAGTCACACATCAAGGCAAGGTAGTAATCGCAATTGTACACATGGCGTAACAGGTCGAGATGGAGATCCAAGTGCTTTTTGAGCTATAAGGAGAAGTGGAGAAGTAAAAAAGAGGTGCTTGTCAGGGAAGAATTCAGACAGCTAAAAAGGACACTTTATTTTTTTTGTGGATGATGCGACGATTCTACTTACCGATCTCCTGCGTTGCTCTCGGGTGTCATCATCTTCTTTTGGATCAAAGACATAATCCAAGTCGGAAGCTTCAACATGCAAGCCCAGAGCGTCGCAGCGAGCTTCGATCGCCTCGCTAGCGTTGGTTTCGAGCCACTCCAACGGTTTCCCTTCCTCGGCGGCTGCAGCACGTTCTCCTAGGAAGAGGCTTTCCCGATCTTCCCTCTCCAGGTTGGAAGTCAGAGCCTTGATGTGCTTTAGGTCCTGCGTCAACCTGGCAAAAGAGTTTGCGTACTCGGGCACGGTTCGAAGTTTACCAGAGGCTGGGCGGCTCGACAGTGCAAGATGTAGGGTGAAGTTGTCGATGTCTTTCCCATCAAGAGCCTGGAGGGTTGCTTCCATATCAGTCCCTTCTTCATACACCGCCCAGCCCACACGGTGCCACTTTTTACCAGAGTGTGGTTCGCCCAAGGCGAGGTAGCGGAAGCCTGGCCTGCTTTTGAGATGCTGCTCCAACTTCTCCCTAGAAATGTCAGGGGGAAAGCTCTTGATCATGATGTGATTGGGCGATGATGGTATGCCAACCTGCTCGGTCTCATAGATCTCTTGTTCTCCGTAGCGTGAAATGAGCGCAAAAGACATCGAATTGGCAATGGCGCTGTTCCTCACCGCATCCTCATCGGCGTTCGGCTTTGTCTCTGAACCCAACGCACCTGGCTTGTCAGCCAGCTCCGACTCACTAGCGGGAGCTGCGTGGGTTCGAATCGATCCCAAGGGGAACGGGAGATGTTCAGGGGTAGAGGTGTGTTGTACGGTAGAGTTCACGCCGGTAGCAAGTGAGTTCTGGGGCCTCAAATCGTGTAAAATCGAAGATACTTCATGTGGAAAGGGGGCGACATGAAGGGTCGGGAGGCTGCGACTCACTTTTCAAATCATAGTCAACTTTGTCCAATTTACCAGATCTCAGCTCTTGCAACCAGGACTCTTTTTTACCCGTCCTTCCAAGCTTCTTGCGGGCTTTTCTCTCCTCGACATTCTCTGGCTCAATGCCGTACTTCTCCTTGAACCAGGCCTCTTCTCTCTTCTGCGTGAAAAAGTTCCACATGGCCTTTTTTGAGAAGGCAGATCGATAGGCCTGGTAGCCCTCGTAAAGCTCCTGCGTGGTAGGAGGTGCGACAAGGCGATCCCTCGATGATGGATGGCTGGCTTTCGAGATTTGAGCGTACACTCTGAATGGAACAAGAGTCTCGGACTGGAGGGGATCAACAGGGGGAGCCTTGGCCTCCTTCTCCTTTGGCTGACTCGGAAGCTCCGTTCGGCGTTCATAAGGATCATAATCAGGATCCCCAAAAGGAGGCTGGGTAGCTCTTTCGCGGTCCAAGACTCGATCGTCGCGGTCCTTAGGCCGGCTCTCATCGATCCTAGTCCGTGCTCCATAGCGATATTCTTCCGCTAGACTGTATCTCTCTCGGTATTCAGCTTCCCTTTCACGGTGATAGCGTTCCCACTCCCGAGCACGCTCTCTCTCGTAAACATCTCGTTCGCGGTAAGGCTCGTACCCTGCCCTAGAGCTGTAAGGTGACCTCTCCCTCTCGAAGTACTCGCGATCTTGTCCCCAAGGATCTGCGGCACCATAACCCGCATACACCGGGGGAGATCGAGCCCGATAACGATAGTCGGCACCATACCTCGCTGGCGAAGGAGAGCGAGGTCGCTTGCGCCCTCGGTCTATGTAAATCGAATCAAATGAAGAATGAAAAGCGGTCAGCGCGTTTACAACAACCTCTCCTGCCGAGTGACAGGAGGCTCGAAGCGCGTCAGGCTCGCCTTACCGTCGAGTCGATTGCGACCTTGTTCCCATCATTGGCACGAAAGCACTCACCAAGTGAATCGTCTAAATGAACCCCTGGAGCATCGACTGCTGGGCCCCTTTCGTACAGGCGGTAAGCCTCTCTGTAATCCATAGGTGGTGGGAAAGAGGCTGAATCGCCGCTGACCAAATCCGCCCTACCACGGCTGGGCGACCTCTCATAGCCATACGGGTATGAAGCCATCCGCCGCTCTCTTTCCAACTCCCATTCGCTCCAATCTCTTTCTCGCTCGCGATCCCTTCCGTACGACATAGTGTCCTGGATCGATCAGAGATGCGATTGCTAACCTGATGCTGAGGGTCCCAAAATTTGTCGTAGTATGATAGAGTAGAAAAGTTTTCGGAATGGGAGAGGTGAAAGAGCAACGGTAGAGTAAGCAAAGGTCGACATGTGGGTTGACCAGCCGAGGTTGTAGAAGGTATAGTAGAGCGGATGCCCCTCAAATGGCAACCATGAAAAGAGGGTATGAGAATGAAAGCGAGGGGAAGGGAATAGAAAAGGTGCTGCTTTGTGGAAATGACCCGACTTCATCATCACAGTGGGCTCCAATGATGACAGAGCTTGTGTAAAAGCCGGCAGCAAAAATGGAGGTTTGAGATCGAGGCTCGTTGGTCCACTTGACAGAAAGCCAATCAAGAGGCATGTTGCGCGAAGGTGGAGCTTGTCGATGGGAGAGGGAAATCACGAGCAACAGCGATCTCGAAGGATGCCCTGTATGATCTCGTTGATACGTGGAAGAGAAAGGAATTGGGTAGAAGTAGAAAATGAAGGGAGGGAGGGAGATGGTAGGCGAGAGAGATGGTAGAAAGGAATGTGACAACAACGAAAGTGTGATAGCGGTCGAAGAAAGATGAAGACCCCATGTCGAGTTATGATCCCAGAATCAAGGTTGAACATTGGAAGAGGGAGAGGGAAGAGATGATGAAATCGAGAGGGTATGATCCCAGAATCAAGGTTGAACATTGGAAGAGGGAGAGGGAAGAGATGATGAAATCGAGAGGGAAACAGTGCCAACCGAAGGGATTGCAAGGAGGATTCCACAATTCTCTTACGGGTTTTGTTTGGTCTTTTGGAAGGAGGAGGAAGGAGGAGAGTGATATTGGGGGGAATGGTGCGGAAAAGAACCGGAATTGGATATCGGATTTGGGGCAAGCTAGGTCTGGGCCGGTAGTGGTTGGGTCGGCTGGGCTAAGCTCGGAAAGGGTCGGGTGACGGTTGAGAGGGGGAGAAACTTACCAAAAGCTGAGAAGAATGGCTGGGATTTTTCCCCAAGTTTGAACGGAAGAGGTTCGAGAGGAGTGTGTGGAAGTGGTGGGAAAATGGGTGTTGAAAAGTGATGCTGTGCCTGCCAGTCTGGAGAAGACAGTAGAAGAATGATAGCTGGGGGGAAAGCTTGGGGAGTGGGTTAAAAAAGGGAAGCAGCAGAGGTCGAGGCTAGATGGGGGAAATGGGTGGGATAGAGATTGAAAAACAAGGTGATGGTGGTGGTGGCGGTGGTGGTGGTGGTGGTGGTGATGGTGACGAAATGGTTGTCGAGGATCGTAAGTGAAGCTCTGATGAACTTGAGTAGCTTGGACGAGGAGGATCAGTGGAAGAAAGAGCGATCAAAGATGACGGTAGATGAATTGTGCGACACAGGCTGGGTTTATCAGGGGAAGCGAGAAGAGGGATGAGAGAATCTGGGACGAGGTCGGGGCGATGTGAGATGGATTGGGGAAGGAGGGAAGTATTGGACGTCGAGG
>KZ820099.1:0-23185 GCA_003144235.1 Violaceomyces palustris | reverse complement strand
AGAGAGAGATCTGTTGACGACATGCCGCTTGTGAGCGGTGTGTCAAGGGGATGACTCACCTGCCTCTCGAATCGAAAGTGGTTTGGATGAAGGTGGAGGATAAGGCTCGGGTGATCCTTTCTATGCCTTTTCAAGATCTGCCTCGTAGTCCGGGAGAAGTTGTAGACGGAAGCGGTGGTCGCCATCCTGCAGCCATCCGGCAAAAAAGAGGAGGGGGGAAGGAGACTGCCCGGAATGGACCTGCCCCTGGATTCGAGTGAGCCTTCCTGGGTAAGACGTTGGAAAGATGAAGATGGGAGATGGATGGCAAGGGATGAAGTTGGTAGATGGGGATGGGATGGATGCTGGCGGGGAGAGGTTCAAGTAGTTCTGTCCGTTCTCTGTGTTCTAGCCTGGTCAGGAGGGAGGGGGGAGGGAGAGGGAAGGGAGAGGAGGGGAGATTGGGTCGAGATGGTGGAGCTCGAGCTGATGCTTGAAAAGGGAAAGGGAAGAGGAGGAGAGGATGAGAGAATCGACCCTGTGAGGTGGGTGTGGGTGAGTGTCGGTGTCGGTCGGTGGGAGTGTCAGTGGTGGTTGGTGGTTGTGGTTGAAGCGGATGAAGATGCGATGCGATGCGATGCGGACCTTGCATCTTTGATGACCCGATGGAGCACATTGCATGCGCTGTGGTCTCGATCGGGACCGATTCTTCTGTCGGTTTTTTTTTTTTTTTTTTTTTCTCCTTGTCCCGATTCGTCGATCCGATGGAAAGAGAGGAAGAGAGGGAAGAGGAGGTGGTGGAGAGGGAGATGTCACGTGAGTTTAGGTCTGATAAGTTCGCGTCTCGTGTGAGTGGGGGGTGTTGTTCCTTCTTGGTCGAGGCACGAAAGCAACTCAAGGCGATCGTGACGGGAAGGTGGGTGGGAGGAAGGGGGCTCACTCTTGTTTTCTCCTTCTTCTCTCTCCTCTCTTCTCTTCTCTCCCTCTCTTCCTCCTTCCCCCCTCCGTCTCCACGAGGGAACGGTTGGCTTGGAAATGCGAAAGGAGAAGTCGAATAGAACGAATGAACAGGTCAACCCCCCACCCATTGATGATCGTTACCTTCTCCATACAGTAAGTGTTCCTTGCGTGGACGGTGTGGAAAGGAGAATTCGTCGGCAGACTGCGTCTCGGACATCCATCGTCGGCAACCTCTCTCCCTCTCTCTCCCCATCTTCCCTTCCTTCACGGGGTAACAGCCTTTGCCCTCGTCCAATCGCACGTTGGCCATATCAGCTCGTGTCGAGCAACGCCACGCCCCCTCTCCTCTCCCCCACCCTCTTCCAGACCTTCCTTCTCTCCTCTTCCTCCACCCTCATACTTGGCAAGTGGAACCTGAATCCTCACCCAACAAGAAGGAAAGAAAATCGCTCAGCCGTTCAGTCCATCATTCACCCGAAGAAGGGGAAGAAAAGAAGGGGGAGGAGGGTGACAGAGGGAAAGGGAGACTGGAGGAGAGGGGAATCGGAACGAGTGTGGAAATGAGAGTAACTGAACAAATAAATAGACGAGAAAAGAGAAGGGGGGGAGGGAGAAACGAAAGGTAAAAGATTGGATGCAACTTGGCAAGCACCTTTCGTAAGAGTCGTTCTCTGTCCTTGCCCACCCCCGCCACTGCTTGTGATGCTGCTGCAGGTCCATGGTCTGAGCTGATGGCAGCAGCTTGGTTTGGACGAATGACAGGATCCATCACAGGTCTCTTCTCAAAATCACTTGGATTCAGACCGTGGTGTTTTGTACCGTACAGAACTGTACGTCCTGCGTTTACGGTATACAATCGTGAATGTGCACATAATGTGGCTGTATGTGTGCATATGTTCATGCTGTTTGCAATGAATGTCCCCAGTGTCATGTGGACCCTGGCTAGGACCTCAAGTGGACGTGCGAACGTATCGAGATGAAGGCAGCAAGATGAGAATGGCCTTCTCTTCCCCTCTCTCTCTCTCTCTCTTTCTCTCTCTCTCTCTCTCTCTCACACACACACACACACACACGATCAAGCAAACAACACGCTTCCACACCGACCAACCATCCTGACTTTCTCTCGCCGCCGACACTCACACAAGCATACAGACACACACACACAATCACACGCTCTCTCTCTCCCTCCCTCTCTCTTTCTCCCAACTCTCTCCCAACTCACTCCTTCCCTCTGCCGCCTTACGAATCGGACCTCAGACTGTCGTTTCCTGTCCAGTCTGGTGATCGCAACGTCCTGACTTGCACGAAGCTCCCATCACTGACCCGTCCACGTCCCATTCATACCATCCTCATCACTCGGATCCTGACAGCACATCGCATACATTTGGCACCAGGATTTGTCGAGGACCCTATCACCTTCATCGCCCTTCGCACACTACCGCTTGCAGCAACCTTCGAACATTTTCTAGGCTTCCTACCAGACGTCAAGCCGCTCCTTTTCCTACTTTGACTGCCTTGCCCGCGGTACTTTGGTGCCACATGCTGCTTTAGATACCCTCCTCCTGCCGAGGCTCATTCGTCTTCTCCTTCCACCATTTCCCTCCCCCTGGTTTTCATGTTCCAATAGCTCCTCTCCTCCTCCACTTCCCTCTGGGTCAGCATTCACCCTCCAACCCCTCGATTGGCCTCGATCCCTTTGACCAGCAGTCTGACTTGGGGACCGGCTAGCGGCGGTCTCCTTCTGGTGCCTTTCCCCTCTTCTCCTTTCCCACCACCCCAACCCACCACCTTTTCCAACCCATGTCAGTAGCTTCCAATGACTGGGCGACAAGGTTCAGCGCCTGTCTGGCATCCCTGAGGTCGGCTCAAGCCGTGAAGGCCCTCGAAGATCTCCAAAAGTCCAATCGCGAGTCTCTCGAGACCATTCAGACTCTCCTCTCAGAGCCCCAGGACGAGGCTAGGAGGTCAGAATTGGCGCTTAGCCGATCTCTCGATCTTGCCCTCGCCATCCTCTGGTCCGCCAACAATGTCCCTCCAGGGAAGGACCACAACCCCCTCCGCTCGGCTGCAATGCCCGTCTTGAGAAACCTGCCGAGCCTCTGCCTCAAGCTCGATGATTTCCGCTCGCTCCAGACGCTCCAGAAGGGAGCGGGCAACTTGGTCGAAGTGGTGAGGTCCAGGCTTGACAGCCGGCTCTACGTCCTAAAGACGGTCGTCAAGGGGATCGTCAAGAGGCAGCCATCTACCCACTCGCCAACCTTCGAAGCCGCCTTGCTCAGCAGGGACTGGGATCGAGGAGGTGCTGCCTTGACCCCTAAACTCAGCGCCGCCTTTCAGAGCAGCGGCTCGGTTCACATCCTCTTGGAGTACTGCCCGGGAGGCGACTTCTATCAGCTTCTCGACTCGGCATCCAAGATCGACTCAAACTGGCCGGGCAGGAGCTCCAGCGGGGGCCTCTTGACTGAAGATTGGGTTCGAAAGTACGCCATCGACATGGTCGCTGCCATCGCCTGGGCCCACAACCAAGGCTTCGCTCACAGGTGAGTCCTTGGGGACTTTCTGACCTCTTTTCACTCACCCTCCCGTTCACCCAGCGCTCCTATTTCCCTTCCCTTCTCTTGGCGAGTGATGGGAAGCTTGGGTGCATTCTGAATGCGGAGTTTTCGAAACCTTACGTGGAAATCCAACGAATCGTCCCTCGTCCCCCTCCCCCTCCCCTGACTTCTTTTCTTCTTTCTTTTTTTTTTCTACTCCCCTCCCGTCCTGATATGATCATGCAGAGATATAAAGCCGAGCAATTTCTTGCTGGACAAGTCGGGCCACCTAAAGCTTTGCGATTTCATGAGCGCAGCACCCTTCTCAGAGTTTCTCCTCCCTGAGGATGCACTCGATGGGCGTATGGTCAAAACGAGGAGGATCCACGGCTTCTACTGCCAGGCATGCGTGGGGACCTGCGACTATATCGCTCCCGAGATCTTGGAGGCTGAGGCGGCCAGGATAGAGGAGGCTGAGAGGTCGGACCTTTACGGTTCGCCGACAGGCAAAGTGCCCAGGTCGACATCCAGCTCGGAGCTGGCGCCGGAGAACAAGGAGGCGGGGGCCTACGGGCCAGAGGTGGATTGGTGGAGCTTCGGCATTGTGGTCTACGAGATGACCTTCGGGAGTCTGCCTTTCTTCTCGAGCCGGCTGGAGGCCACCTACGAGCGTATCAAGAATCACGAAGAAGAGCTCTTTCTCGACCCCTCGGTCGGGTGCTCTAACCTGCTACGAGGATTCATCCGCCGTCTTCTCGCGGTCCCTCATCTTCGATTGGGCAGGGGCGGCTCGCTAGAAGTTCAACAGGACCCTTTCCTACGAGGCGTCGACTGGTCTGACCCCTGGAAAATGGAGGCGCCCTTTGTCCCGAGGACCCTGACGTCCGAATCATCGCAAGACGCCGCTAGCCCAGCCCACTTTGGAGGAGCCAACGAGCTCTCCATCTTGCACAGCCCTCAGGTCTTGCCCTACGGAAAATACGTCAACCAGACAGTCTCGGGCATCGACTCTCTTCCCAACTTCTCCGCCATCTTCTCCGGAGACCTCGACGACTTTCCAGCGTATGCAGATTCCTTTGACCACTTCAACAGGACCTCTGGGATCCACAGCCGCGCCAACGGTTCCATTTTTGCCAGGAACGGCCCCGATGGCCACCCCTCCGGGACTGGCATGCTCAGGCCGAACGAGTCGGAAGAGCTGCACCACCAGCAGGAGCGTTCCGTTTTCAACCCTGGTGGAATCCCTCGTTCGACTTCCTCTCCTGCGGTCTGCGATCCGTCTTCACCCTACTCTGGACCTCTCCACTCTTCCCCTTCGCCCAGCATGGTTCGCCACACACCCAAATGGTCTGACGTCAACCTCCAGTTTTTCGGTTTTAGCCATCTTCCCGGTCCGAGCGCTTTCTCGCCGCCGTCCGATCCTAAGCCGAAGGAGCTCTCCCTCATCATGGAGGCCTCCGAGTCGGTCCCTGCGAGCCCATGCAAGGCGAGCGACCTACCAGCTTCGATCCCTTCTGGCCTCGACTCTTCTCCAGTCGCATGGTCCGGGGCGGCGTCGGCGGCGCCAATGGCCTCGACCCCTTTCCAAAAGGGAACCTTCAACTTGATCGAGAGTCCTGGGGTAAGTATCAACGGCCTCCCGAACTCTCCCCCATTCTTCGGCACACCTGCTTGGACGGCGGCCCAACGCAACCTCCAACGTCGCGCCGTCGAGACAGCTTCAAGGGCAAAAGTTGGGGGTAGTTCCAACTTTGTGACGCCCGCCCGCAAGCCTCTCAGCTCCAACTCGCTGGAGTCACAGCCCGGCAGTGCAGCGGGGAGCCGGGATAAAAACTACTCCGCTGCTCAGATGCAAACCCCGGCGGCCAATCCTTCTTCGACCCCTGCTGCTGTGCCACCATCGCCCTACCCTTTCCCTCTCGCCTCTGCGCCGGCGACATCGAGGATCGCTTCGAGGCTCAGGGCGGCCGCAGGCAGCACGCCTGCCAGCGGCCTCCCGCTGAGACGCAACGACCTAGCGAGGGCTCGATCAGCCACCCCAAACGCCACCGCGGGTGGTAGCTTTGGCTCGGACTCTCGCAACTCGGGCGGCAGCAACGCGGTCCGAGACCTCTCCGAGAGGGAGGCTTGGGACGAGATGATGGCGGCGGTCCAGAAAAGCGTCAGGAAGAAGAAAAAGGATGCCGCCGCCGCCGCGGCGTCCGCCACCCCTTCAGAGTTGGCGGAAAAGTTGAAGATCCCTCGATCGATAACGGATCCAGAACTCTCTTCCAAGTCTGTGGCGAGGCCACCGTCGGTTCGCCAAGCTCTGAGCGAATGGAGGAACGGAGCAGCAGCAGCAGCAGCAGCATCACCTTCATCGTCCGGATCGAAGGAGGATATCGCCTCTTCGACGGCGGGGCCACCTACCTCTCGGATCGAAAGGTCATCTTCACAACTCTCTCAGAACCAGATCGCTCCGGGCTCGTCTACCCTGTTGAAGGATGGAAGGCGAAACCTTGTATTCCCAAGGCCTACCGTCTCGGTTGCCTCGCCCGTCCTCGAACCTTATGCTTCCGACCCGGAGGAGTCGGATCCCGAATCCCCTCTCAGCGGGAGGTTGACCCCAGGCCTTGGACCCTTCCAGGACTCTAGGACTCCTGATGATTCCAGGGGGGGTAGCGACTGGACAGGAGGAGGAGGAGCTGGAGGAGCCGGCGGACTTCGTCATCGGAAATCTGCAAGGCAACTCCTCCTCAAGGCTCAGGAGAGGGCTACGCCAACCAAACCGGCTAGGACCCAGAGCCCTTCGCTGACCGAAGCCTTTGGAACCAAGAATCATCATCATCATCATCACAACCACCACCACCAACTAGAACACGGACTTTTGGACTCTTTCACTGCCCCTCACTCGAGGGCCAACTCTCACGGTTCCGAGAGAAATTCAGATCATCTCACACTTGCTCCCCATCAAGATCATCTTACCACAGGCCCCTTGGCTAGGTCGAGGCCACTCTCCATGATGGTGCAGCCACCTCCTTACCGGAGTCACACCAACCCTCCCAACCCGATCATTTTCCCTCCCTCCTCTTCCTCCTCCTCCCCTTCATCCATCTTGGTCAGCAACAGTCTGGAATCGTCGTCTTCGTCCTCCTCCTTGACCACGTCCTCTTGTAGTCGAATCAACCCACAACCTCAGACGACGGACCTGGTGGGCAGCAACGAGAAGACGGTCGTCCGCCACCGACCCATCCTAGGAATGATGACAACAGCCAGGAGGGAGAAGGCAGCTGTCCTAGATCGAAGGAGGAGCGTTGGGGAACTAGCAACCAGAACCACCATGACCTCCACCAACAGCATCGGCAAGAGGCTTGTTCCAGGAGTAGGAGGTGGAGGAGGAGGTGGTGGTGGTGCTATTGCAGGGGGTCTTAGGAGAAAGGACAGCAGCGAGACCCTATCCGAGTACAGGCAAGGGATCGTGAGGCCCAGCAGCTTGGTCTTGATCCACCACCCAAACAACACCAAGTCCTCCTCCTTACCTCCCTCTTCGGAAGACGCTTTCCTACTCGAACCCAAATCCATCCGAATCCAACCGTCCACCACCTCAACCCAACCTCACCCAACGAACCTTTCGATCCAAAGGTGCATCCGTAGAACCAGATCCTCCCACCTTCAGGGAGGAACCAGTTGGGGGGAAAGGTTGAGCGTCCACCGAGCTCCACCACCTCCTCCCTCCCCGCCCACCAAGGCCCAACCTTCCTTCCTCGTCCTAAAGGAAGATCCGGACGAGGAAGAATCCCAACCTACCAACCCGGACGACCTGAGCCTCCTCTCAGGCTTGGGTCAACGTCACAACGCCTTGCAGGGTTCCCTCTCCGGTCTCGAGAGGAGGCTGGCCAACTTGAAGGCGAGGTTGGACGAGTGAGGAAACCCCATCCTCGAACCCGGAATCCCCTCCCCCCCCCAAAACCTGTTTCGAAGTGTAATTGTATTCCGAAGGGGGCCCTCTCCCTGCCAAAACCTCTGTGACGGCGGAAAAAAGGCACAATAAAAAGTCAGAGGTCACACGACCAGTTCGAGTCCGAGCGATTCGGGAAGAAGGGTGATCTTTCCTTAACCCAAAAAGAAACAAAAAAAAAAAAAAGGCTTTGATATTCGTGTTCGTGCTTTGCAAATGCAGGTAAAAACGTAGAGCGAAAGGAAGAAAGGGGGAAAAGGGAAGGGGGAAAAAAAGGAATAAGGACCTTTTTGGCCATTATAATCGACATGAAATTGTGGTGGGTAAAATGCTGATACAAAGTTTTTTATTTTTTCATCTTTCTTTGGGCGGAGGTTATAAAGAGAAGAAAAAAAATGGTAGGGGATGGAAACAGGGGTAGAGTCCCTGGTTCGGCAAGACGGGAGAGGAGGAAGGTGGGCGAGGGTCCACCGGAACGGGTCGAGTGAGCAAGGATGGGGAAGGGAGAAGGGATTGGCAACCTAGGTAAGGAGGGAATGAGGAGCCTTGCTGGCGGAAAGTCTCAAGAAAGAGGAGGGGGCGAGGTGGAAGAACAATGGAGGAAATCCGACGATGTCTCTTGTGACAGGAGCGACGGGGCGACCGTGATCAATGGGCCGTGTGTATTTGCTGTAGAGTGAGCGTGTAACTGGCTCGCTTGTCGCGCTCGTTGATTGTTCGGCACCTCAAAAGTGAAACAGTCCCTGAGGTGACTGGACTTGACCGATTTACCAAGTAAAAGAGGGAAGAATTGAAAAGTAGGGGACGATCCCCTCCGGTCTGCGTACCCGAGCTCGCGGACAGAATTCTGCGATCCGAATCGACGGCAGTGGTTGTTGGGAAACATCCTTTTCGTCAGCGACAAGGTTCAAAGAGGCGAAAAGGAGGATGATAGGACAAAACCGATTTCCCCAACCGATCGACTCGGCAGATCCGACAGACCCGACAGACCCGCCCCCATCGGCGTGGTGCTGTGCAGGACAAAGTTTCTCGACTGCGACGACTTGTGCCATCGAGTCTCGGGTAGAAGAAGGCTCGCCCGCAAGAGGCTGAAATGCAAGACTAGCGACTGCGGAACGAGTCACACTCACCTGAATCGTGTTTCGAATGCCAGCCGACTCAGCCCAGACCTTCAGACGGGTCTGCCAATGTTGCCGGACGGAAAGAGAGAGACAGGTGGAGGAGGAAGGATGACGAGAATAGAGAAGAGGAAAGGTAGTAGGGAAGGAGCGATGATTGGATGGAGGGCTGGACCGTGTTCGTCCTCAAAGTAGCCCGCCACGATTCCATGCTTTGATTTGCCTTTATGCTTTTGGATCATCCGGCACGCGCCTTGTTCTCCCTCTCGGCCTGCTTGATTCGTTCCTCAAGCGTCTTGGACTTGTGGAGTTGCGAGGCCGTGAGGCGATCCCTGTCGCCCGTGTTGCGATCAGAGTACCTCATGCCCTCGGCGACCGAGCCTTGGTAGGATGACGTGGTGCGTTGCAGCTCGTTGCCCTTTGCGCTCTTGTTTGTGTCGGTGCGCTTCATCGCCTTCTTGTCGCCGCCAGAGACGCTCGATAGGCAGGAACCCTGATAGGTTGATCGGTTGATTGATTGTTTTGTTTTGGCGCAAGGGGTTTCAAAAAGGGGGGTTGGAGTGAGCAAGTGGAGGAGGGTTTCCTCGTCTGAGAGGGGGAGCGCTGCGACTTACCATGTTGAATCGAGTTTGATCAAGGAAGGTGAGGGAAAGGACGGGAGTGAGGAGGGGAGCGTGTGGAGGTTTTCTTCAAGGGAGGAAGGGGAGGAGTGGTACTGATGGGGCGAGGGGTCGCGGGCAGAGGGTTGGATGGTTTTGGTGTTGACTTGTGGATTGGGAGTGTATGCTTGGATGGAATGGGGATGGAGATGGAAGAAGGTGGTGGTGGTGGTGGTGGTGGTGGTGGTGGTGGTGATGATGATGTTTATGGTAGTGTGATGGTGGTGAATGGGGAAGGTGATCTGGACCAAGGGTGGGATGGATGATGAATATAAAGGGGAGGGAAAGGGGGAAAGAGGGGAGGAGAGCGTAAGCGGAGAGGGGAGAGCGGAGGGCTGGGTGAGACGTGACTGTGCAGGGAGAAGGGGAGAGAGAAAGGCCGAGGTGCATGGGAGAAGGGGGAAAGGGCAGCAGAGGAGGGAGGAGAGAGGGAGGGAGGCAGAGGAGAGGGAGAGAGGCGGTGCAAGCGAGGTGAGAGTGGATCAGAGAAGGGTGGTCGGTGATTGTGCGTTGTGGCCCACTCAACTCGAACGGGACGCTCTGCCTCGACGCTTCCCACCGCAACCCCTCTTCTCTCGCTACTTTCCACTTACCTACTCTCTACTCTAGCCATGCACTAAACTCTCTTCTCCACATGCGCAATCACAATCACAGTCATGAATGTGAATCCCACTCTTGGTTGGACGCTTTCGCACAAACACAGAGACTCTTTTGGAATTCGATCCACAGCCCACTCCGATACGCGCTATGACTTAACCGTGTGCACTGAGACTCCACTCTGACTGTGCATGATTCAAGTCAGCCTGATCGGTAGTGTTGCGTTAAAGTCATGAGTGGGTACTGGTAGTTGAGCAGACCAGTACGAAGGGTTCGAATGCCACTCTACCATCCACGTCCTCCTTTCCCTTCTTGGAGACTTGGCCGGCGCTTTACACTCAGGACTCACCTCTGACCGTGACTTGTGCCTACTCTCTCGTAATCGACCGTGATGGCCTGCTTGGATTCGACCCAAACGTAAAGGCACTTCCACTCACATCTACAAGAGAAGGACCTTACACCGACCCGATCCAGTTCGAGATCGAGACCACGATCCTTCCAACCTGCTCGCCGCCAGGCCCTGCGACTTCGATCGCTTTCGGCATGAAGCAATCGTCCATGTCGATTTCAGTTTACAGCCCAAAGGTTACCACGAGAGGGATGATGATCCTCATCAGCTTCTTCCTCGCTAATCTGCAGTTCTTGCATCGGTCATACAACCCACCCTCCCAACTCTGACGGGTGGAGATGGCGCTGTCGAAACTCCACATGTTAATAATCAATCTGAGTAGGTACGCGCACAACAAGCGTAGAGTTTTGTCAACCAAGTAACAACTCGCCAACGTCGCTACCCACGATTCCAGTTGAGGTGAAAGGGTAGAGTAACTGTACTGTATGTAGAGTATGGAGAACGACGAACAGTGAAGCTCCCTTTCCCCAATTTATCTCGTCTCTCCTCCCCCTCTCGTCCATCTTTACGACCGATTCGAATCGCCCACAACTCTCCCTCCTTCCCTCCCTCCCCCTCTCCCTCTCTCTCGGGCAAGATCCATACCGATGAATGACAATCCACCATCTTCCTCTTCCTTTCTTCCCCTGCCCCTTTCTTACCTTTTTGTCGGGGTTTCAAAATCGGATTCCGATTTCCATATCTCATTCCATCTTCTCTCTTTCATCCCTTTCCTTTTCCCATTCCGCCCTCCATCCCCCTTCCCAGCATCGGCTCTCGGGAAGGGTGTGGATGGGGAGAGAAAGAGACCGAATCCACCCGTCATCTCGCATGGGGATGCATTGGGATCATTGGCGGGGAAGGAGGAATGCCTCGGCTCTCTTCTGCCCTTCATTCCCTCGCCCCTTCACGGATGATTGAAGGTTTCTTGGATTGGGGGTGGGTGGGGAGCATTCACTCGCAGCCGAAAACATCCACGCACACATCCTCCTCCCTCACTCCATCACTCGCCTACCTTCCCAAGACCCCTTCACCAAGTCGACCCCCCACCCCCCCTTTCCCGGGAGTTTTCGACTTTTTTTGGCGAGGAAGGGAGTGAGCAAAGCAAATGATGAGATGAAAAAGGACCACAAGGAGATCCCACGCGCAGCCGAAGCAGGTACCTCGGTGACTGTGTGTTCATTTTTTGGAATAGGAAGAGAGGGTCAGGATGAGAAGACAGTGCGAGGCAAGACGCGAAGAGACGTAAGGGTTGGAAGAGGAGGGTGGGGGGGAATGCGGGAGCGGTGGACAAGGAAGGCTCCTTGTATCCGCCCCGCCACACTCCGCCTCCACCGTGATTCAAAATCCACCGCCGGCCGCGACCACACCGCCCACACCTCTCTGGGCGACAGACTCCCAGGCCGATCCGGTCCTGAAGGGTTCGAATGTGGCTCCGATCGACCAGCCTTCGAAAAAGTCGTTTTGGGCCCATCCTCCGTCATCCTCCCGAGCTCTCCTCTCTTCCCCTCCTCCACCTTGCCTTGCTTCACCCTCCTCGTCCCCTTCCTCCGAGACCCTCTTGCCAGCCACCGTTCCAGTGACGGCTTGCCTCTCTCTTCTGTCCTGCTCGTCCAGTCGCTCGGAGACGGTCTTCGTCACTAGAGGGTGACCCCACTTGTTGATCGACTCTTGCGACAGGTCGGAAGGCATCGGCTCGCACTCCTTTGATCGAAAGTGCTTGCATCTATGGACGAAAGCCTGGATTGTTGGAGTTTCGACAACGATTTTGGGGAAAGGAAGGGGGGGGGGGGGGAAGAAAAAAAAAAAAAAAAAATGCAAGGCAGTGAGGAGAAGAGGAGAGGGGAGCCGCTTCCGCTTCAGTAGGATTTGGGTAACTTGAGAACGTTCTGACCAAGGTAGTTGAAGATCATCTCCTTGCTGAAGGAAGGGGGGGGGGGGGTAAGAAAAGGGACGGCGACAACGGTGATGATGAGTGTGCGAAACGGAGGACTCCGGGGGGGAGGGGGGGTGCGGGGGGGACTCGGCGGCAAAGTACGTGTCCTGCAACAAGCCCGTGAACTCGGCGGGGACGGGGAACTGTGGCTCACCTCAGGGAAGAGGCCTCTGACCATGTACCTGGGTCTCGCCTTGGGGTCGGGGCACCTGGTGGAAGGGATGGCGATCCTTCCGCAGTCGGTCCATATCCCACCCCTCCTCTCAAGGAATTCGAGCATATCGAGCATCTGCTTACGATCTTCCTGCGAGGGTTGGAAGAGGTGCTTGAACTTTTCTTCCGGCTCGAGCTTGGAGAACCTCTCCGACTCGGCCAAGCCCCTGCTAATCTCGTCCTCGGTCACCTTGTTGGCATCCTTCGGGTAGGGCTTTGACAGTCCGGTTGGAGGGCTCAGGCAATCCAGGGTCGCCCACCACATTCCGACCTGGACGCTCGGCATGCCCGATCCACCTTGGCTTGTCGTCGCCGTCCTCTCCTTAGCTTTGGCGATGGCCTTGCTCGACTTTTTCTCCGTTCCCCCGGGATGCAAGACCGCCACGGGTGGGAAGACTCCGAACCTGGAGCTGATCCCCATCCCCTTGTAGACCACATCCAGCACCCTCGAGACGAAGGGTCTCGTGACGACGCCTGTCAATTCCGAGCTAGAGCACTGGTAGACGGTAAGCGCCCTCCCTATCGTGATCGCACCCGACCTCTGGGCCGCCTCCTTGCCGTCCTTTGGCATGGGCAGCTCGGAAAACACCCTCGGATCGGCTGTGGCTCGCGTGTCAAGGTAGCGCAAGGGTAGCTGGACCGAGAGCCTCTTTCGAGCCTTGGAGAGCGCCGAGGAGGAGAAGAGGGACAGTGAGGCCGAATGCGAGGCCGTCCCCCGGGAGTAGGAGGAAGGGAATCCGAACTGGGAGAGCGATCGGGAGCTAGGGGGGTGCATCTCGTACGAGGCGTAGATGGTGCACTGGATCTCGTCGTTGGGTAAGGGGACCGAGGATGTGGTCGAGCCCTGGATCGCTCCGGCGCTGGCGCTAGGACCACGGGCGAAACGGTCGGTCAAGCCGGAAGACGTGAGGATCGGGGCGTCGATCAAGGTGGACGTCGTAGAGTACGTTGAGGCTCCATCGTCGAACCACTCGTCCTCTTCCCCACCTCCTTCTTCCACGCTGGCCCCGCGTTGCTGGACTCCGAGCTCTGCGATACGATCGTTGTTGCTGGATCGGCTGTTCCCACTCCTTTTGGCCGCCTTGAGCTTCTCCAAGAGGCTTGGCATTTCGGGTTCGGGTAGAAGGTGTTTGAGTGTGTGCTTGTAGGGGGGGAAGGGGATGAGGGTGGGGTGCGTGCAAGTGTTATTACGGGGAATGGTTGTCCAATTCGCGGTTGTCCAATTCGCTCTCGTAGGCACAGATGCTTGCGAGGAGGGTTGGCTTGGCTTGGGGGGGGGAGGGGCTGAAGGGGCGGATGTTCGACCCATGAATGCATTCTGAGTGGTGCAGAGCGATGGCAGGTTCCGCTACGACTCAGCTTGGGAAGCATGAAAACACGACCTGGGGGGAAGCCTTTCTCTGAATCGTCGTCCTCTTTGGCACTTTTGTTCCCCACCTCTTCCCATTTGTCACCTCCACATGGACGATTCGGATATGGGGTTCGAACAAGCGTGTCTCTCGCTCTTTCTCTGTCTCTTTCTCCCTCCCTCTCCCTCCCTCTCCCTCCCTCTCCCTCTCTCTCTCTCTCTCTCCCCTCTCCACCCCCCCCCCCCTCCCTTCTCCAGCCGATCCGAAAGCTTGCCACCATACCAAGATCGACGTGGTTCGGTCCTTTGATCCTTTCGAAGGGTCAAGACTGGGCCCGGTCAAAGATCAACAAGGAATGATCTCACGCACGCACACACCCCTGTCTTCTGACCTCTTCTGCCCTGACACCGTGTCAAACAACGAGAGTCACCCCGACAGAAGATCCCCCCCCCCCCCCCCCCCCCCCCCCCCCCCCCCCCCCCCCCCCCCCCCCCCCCCGCACCGTCCAGCCTTGGAGGAAAGGCACTGTTGCCAAGATGGTGTTTCATCATCAATGCCATCTCCACCAAGAACTCACTCGTATTCATGGACCCTCACACGCCGAATCTTGCTTTGCCCCTTTTCGCCTTTGACCACCCCTTTCCGCCATCTCCTTCTCATCCGTCCAGGAACCGTTAGGAGGGCCGAGACCAAGCAGAGGAAGCGTGTGAACATGCTGCACAGGACATGCAGCACAATGCATGCTCTTGAAAAGAAAAAAAATGCCCACTTGTACGCGGTCTCAAGTGTGCGTGGTTGTGTGTGTGTGAGTGTGTAATACCCCTCCGCTGTGAGTCCACCGTCATTCCCAGATCCATTCAGGCGCACATACGCATATGCCAGTGCAAGAAGGCGTTCCCGATTCGCTTCGTTTCCCGATGAAACCCGTTCTTGCTCGCAACGGCTGTTGACTTGGGAGCTGATTCTACGACCCCCTTTATCCTCGTTCCCTCTTTACTTTCTTTTCCTATCCCCCTCCCCCCTTCTTCGACTCGTTCTTTTGTCTCCCTCGCTTCCCCTTTTTTCCTTCATCGCATACCACGAGGCGATTCTCGGCTAGATTTCACATGTGGGGGTGCCGGGGGGGGGAAGTGTGATTGCCATGAGACGCGTGCCCATCATCTCGACTCTTACCTCGGATTTGGGAGTTTCATCTCCATCCGATCTTGATTCCCTTCCTTTTCCACCCCACTCTCGCCCCTCCCATCATGGGATAGGTTCACGCTTCCATGAACTTCATCAGACGTGATGTCTCAGCTCCTTTTCTGCTCTATCGTGAAAGTGTTTGAGAAAGGGCGGCGTCGAGGCTGTTGGCTCCCTTCCGACGTACTCTGCGCAAACGTGCTTGGAACTTTTTCTTTTGCTGTTTTAATCGGGGGTTTCATCTTTTTCTTACCTTTGTAAAGCTTTTATCTTATCGAGATCCAGGTGATGGACAAGTAAGTGATCGCAGCCGATTCTGATCGGGCCCATCTGGACTTTTCGTCCTTTTCAAGATTTTTTTTTTTTGGAAAAAGTATACGTTCGATGTTTTTTTAAGAAACTTTTTCCACTCTTTCCCATGGACCGTCACACCAGCCCGTTGGCCCCCTTTACGACGACGACGATGGAAACTGTATGATAGTGCGTGTATCTTACAGATCATCCGACCTTGCGAACCGCACTCTCTCCGACGAAAAAAGCAAGCAAGGAACTGTGGTGATTGGAGAGTTCTGTTTGCCGGCCTCGAGTCGGTGGTTACACGTGAGATGGTCGTCCCCAGCCCGAACCGTCTCGCATTACTCAGCCAGGAAGGAGGTGCGAACAGGGACAGAAAGGGAGAGAGAGGGGGGGAAAGAGAGAGAGAGAGAGAGAGAGAGAGAGAGAGAGAGGAGGAAGGAGGTTGGAAGGGGGGGGGGGGGCACTCATCAGTTAACTTGGTATCGTACAGCACATGCTCGAGTTTTCGTATTTGCCGGAAGATGACGAGATCGATGCAAGAGAAGAGGGAACGAGAGACATCAAAGCCAACCTACCTACCCACCACGTCCTCTTTCGTTGACATGATCGACAGAACAGCACCGAGGTTTGAATCGAGAGAGTCCGAGTATTCATCCTGCCTGAGGTGGACAACCTGACTGCGACCACCCTTCCCCCTCGCCCACCCTCCCCGCTCATTCACATCAGCAAGAATCGTAAAGGAAGGAGGGGAGATAGTCAAGAGAAAGAGAGACGAGAGAAACACCATGAGAGAGTCACTGGATGGGTTGGTTGGACATCCTCCGGTCCCAAGTCAAGAGTCAAAACGGAAAAAAAAATAAAAGATGGGTGCGTTGTAAGCAAGGAAAGGAACGGAAGAGGGCGAGCAATGCGAACTTATGGGTCTGTTGCCAAAGCTTGGGCAGCGAATCACCTTTCGACCACCCCCGATCCTTCTCCTTCCACTTTCCTCTGTACCCCAGCCAATCGTCCCCTTCCACCCCCCCCCCCCCCCCCCCCCCCCCCCCCCCCTCCCCCCACCCACCTCCCCTTCCCACTCTCAATCCTGCACAAATCCATCTCCCTCCCCTGTCAAGGCTAAGTCGTCGTGCTGCTGCTGCTGCCGCCGCCGACTCCGCCTTCGTCATCTTTCCCTCTTCTTCTCCTTCCCCCTCATCGCTCTTATCACCATCACCTGCAGCCCTCTTCTTCCTCGTCCCTCAACACTCCATCCCCTGTGTTTGCACTGTCCAACCTGCTCAGCAACTGCCACGCAAACAATCCAGAGAGAGGGAGGCAGAGAGAGAGAGAGAGAGAGAGAGAGAGAGAGAGAGAGTGCGCGAGGAGGAGGAGGGGTTCAAGGCAAGCCACACACGCACGTACCTCTATCTTCTTCCTTGAACCCACCCCTGACAGGCATCATCGCCACCGAGAAGGGTTAACAAAACCCTTTCCCCAGTTGCTACTTCCTCCCTCTCCTCCCCTCCTCCACTGGAAGATCAAGGGTCTGAAATACGTCTCCGACAAACTTGCCAAAGGGCTGATCTGTAACCCAGCACTCTTCTCCATCACACCCACGACCAAAGCCTATCGACCGCTTCACACCATAGATCTCCCTTCTATTCGCCACAGATTCTGACCATCCCCTCCCTCGACTTCATGGATTTATATCTTCAAGTGGATCAGCTTGGATCACGATCATCGTAACGAGTCTGCCAAACACACCCTGCAGCAAGATTTCAATCGAGAGAGAGAGAGAGACAAAGGATAAAAAAAAGGAAACAGGAAAAGAAAGAAAAGAAGAAAGGAAAGAGGAATATCCGGACTGTGCTCTTTCGAGCTTGGCTCTGCTTCTCACAGATTCAGACCAAAGGCAGGGGGCCACCACCGGAGCCCCTGCCCAAAGGCCGAGCATTCATGGACTGCGACGGGCAGCCAATCTCTCGCTGTCTAACGAGGGGACCAGCAGTAGCCCTAGAGGGTGGGCCGGTTCAGAATGCAAGCTGCGAAGCCCACCCCAGGGTAGCTGTCGGATCTAGGACATCATCAGAGATAAGCTGGGATGGAGTAGCCGCATCAAGGCCTAAAAAGGTAAGTTTGCTCCCCCTTGGGCAACTCTGTTCGCTCGGAAATCAGCCGTTTGGCCACGGCGCAGGCTCGGGAGGTCCAGATCGTTCTGTGACTCGGATACCAGGTTGTGCGTGGCGGGAGGTGAATCATGCAAGCTCAGCTTTCTGATGGTTTTCTCCTACCCTTCTCTGCATGCAAGCAGAGTCTTCCTCGACGCTCCTCCAGCGAGCGTGGGCAGCGCCCTATCAGCGCAACCAGCTCGGCCGGGACGTCGGCTGTGGCCTTGCGTCCAACAAGGGTCGATTCGGCTGTGGTGCTGCGGTCTGAGAGGTTCACAGATCTCGATCCTGACTCTGAAGAGCCGACTCAAGCTCCGTCCGAGGGTCGAAACACCGAGATGCTTCATGGATCGAGCACCAACCCCCGAGATGTGGGCCCAACAAGGGATGTGTGCAGACCCTTTGTTGAGAAAAAGGATGAGACACTTGTTTCGACCTTTAAGTTCAAGGACCTGCCTGTTTCGCTAAGGCAAGATCCTGAAGGGTTTTTGGAGCCGCTCCTGGCGGTGCAGATGGACTTCTCCTCCGGTGCAAGTCAACTTGGTCGCCAGGTTAAGTACAGCGCACAAATTGACAGCAGCGGCGACTACGTCGAGACAGGGTGCCTCCCTGGCACGAGCCACGCCGTTTTCAGCGGCTCATACGGGAGCGACCGGGAGGGCTGTGCGGAGGATGACGATGGGATCTGCAGTGACGGAGGCCACGCAGACTTTGCCTGGCTCGAGGACACGGCCAACAAGAAGAAGAGAAAGAGTACGAGATCCTCGGCCAACCACGATTTGGATGGCGCACTGTTTGAGGATACGTGCATTCACTCTAGGTCATATATCTCGACGGGGACAGCGGGGGACCGGGGCAAGCATTCATTGGGAGGTGGTACTGACGGGGATGCCGACACCGAAGGTCCAACGGGAGGAGGAGGAGATGATATCGACGAGCGGGACCTGCCCCGGCTCATCCTACCGAAACCGCGCATCCCGTACTCGTCACAGCGCCGGACACAGCTCAAACTGCGGATCAAGACCAAGTACAAACTCATGTGGGCCGCGAGGGCGCGGAGGCGGTCCCAAGAGGATGCGGATGGGGAGTCACGGGAAAGCAAAGCAAGGACCAAGAAAGCGCAGGAGGAGGCCGAGGCTGCTCATGCGTCCCAACAAGCCAGCGTGGCAAGCGGGGAAAAGAAGTCGACGAAACGACTTACAAAGGCTGAAAAAAGGGCGCAAGCACTGAGGGGCTCGACCCGTGGCCCAAAGGTCACCTCACTCGCTTCCATCAAGGCTCGAGCAGCTGGTCAAGCACCTCAGGGCACATCGGTCGCAGTACCGTCCAAAAAGGCCGAGACGGTACGTAATGGGGTGCGAGCGGCGTCGAATCAAACGTCTTTCGAGACGACCAACGAGGTCGAGGAGGTCCGATCGACGCTGGAAACGACCAGGATAGATGGTGAGAGTGCAGGGGATCAGACCTCGACACCGCCGCCGGCATCCAAGTTGAAGGTGCCAAGCGGTGCTTTCACTTTTTCATGTGCCTCACCTATTTTCGAAAGGATCAAGAAGGAGACAAAGCTCCTGCAGGCCAAGCTGGCCGAGAGATGCCGGCCAATCGACAAGGCGGTTGCGGCCGCTGCCGAGGCGCTCGAAAGGCTCGAGGGTGGCGACGACTCCTCCGTCGTTTCGGCGACCGCTGCTCTGAACGCTGCAAAGAATGCACTCGAGCTCGGGTTCGGGGATCAAATCCACAGGTACGCTGCTTCAAACACCAACACGGAACAACTGATCGGTTCCCTGAAGAGCCAATCTTCGGGAGGCGCGTCACCAGTGAACACGCAGAGGACTGGGGTGATGGAACGTTCAAGCCTGGGCAACGGCGGCGGAGAGAATTCGGCTTCGGTCAGGGAAGGAGGCAAGTGGCGATCTGGCTCGAGTGACTCGTTGCATCCACCTCTCCACCCGCCCTCGCCAAAGCTCTCTCGGAGGAAGAAGGCAAACATGAACAATGTGCATCACAGGGCCAACTACATTCCGTCGAGAATCCCGTCGGATGGACCTGCGCCCCTACGAGGGGGTAAGAAAGGTCGAGTGGGTCATCACGATGATTCGATTCGACCTGGACTAGATCACCCGACAACAACGTGCGGACTGTTCGACGGGGAGTGGCTATGCCCGTTCTGCGAGTACGAACTCCTTTACGGCGAGCCTCCGCTGATGTTCAAAGCTTGCAGAAGGCGTAAAAAAGTCGTCAACACGAGAAAGAGAGCGCAAGAGAGAGCCAAGAAGGCGGCTTCAGGCGGAGGCCTCTCCTCGCATGCCCACGGCCACCACACGAACCACCAGCATCGCCACGGGCACGCGGATCATCATCATGATCACCATCACCATCATCATCATCATCACAACCACCACCATCCTCATGGGCTCGACGACGAAGACGATTGCTGTTCTTCTCATCACGATGCCCACGTAGAAGAGGAGGACGAAGCGGGAGGAAGAGCGGGGGCAACCTTAGGCAGCAGCAGGAGGAGCGCCGGAATCAAGGGGGGCTACTCGAGAGAGAGATGCTCATGCGGCAACCCGATCCACGACTCGGACGACCAGTCGGACTACTCCCTGCCCAAGCCGCGATCGCGTTCTGACTCATCGTACCGCCGATCCTCATCGTCACCCAAGATGCCCATGATGGACTCGACGGCGGTCAACATCTGTGGTGATAGTAAAGAGGAGGGACAAGAGGAAAGGGTAAGCCAAACCGCCGCCACCCCTTGCGCCAAGATCACGGAGATCGCAGCAGCAGCAGCAGCAGCAGCTGCCCCGACGACGGACCTGTTGGTAGAAGGCCCTACTACCAATGCTCCTCCTCTCAGTAAGGCCTCAACATCACCGCCTCCACCACCACCCTCTTCCAAGAACAAGAAGCCGTGGGAAACCTCGCAGTACGCCGCCGCCCTAGAGGCCATGGCCAAGGACACGAGTCACCTCACAGCCATCGCAAGGTACATTGCCAGCGGAGGAAGAACCACACCTCCCCCCATCCTCTTGGCTGCCGTCGGTGCCAGTCCCATGCCTTGACACACTCTCTTCCCTTCCCTCCCCCAAAGAGCACCCAACCTTTTCTCGTCACAACACCCCTTTCTCTTTCCAAAGCATTTCACGACATTTTTTTTCCATTTCCCCTTCGGAAAAAAAAACCCAGATAGACGATCGGCATCTTCCTCTTTCCAATGTGTATCCAGAAGGGAAATTCTTTTGTCCTCCCTTCCCCAAATCCGGCAATCGAAATCAACCCCCCCTCCCATCACGGCAACGCTACAAACACTAAGACCTTCCCCTTCCTCTTTCTTAACCAGTCGTAGCTTTTCAAACGGAAGATGGGGAGATTAGGGGACGAAGGAGAGATCAAGTGAAGTAAAGAGAAAAAGGGAAACGAAAAAGAAAAGGGTCCCACCTTGACTCCAACGACAGAGAGAGCCTGGTTTCGTCACCTTTGGACTGGCTGAGAATGGAGAGGGTTAGCGGAAACGATTTGGGCCACGGTTCTTCGAACCAAAATCAGTCCTCTCCCTTGCGATAGTTGCCTCATCTTCCCTTCCCCCCTCACTGGACACAATGCCATTGATCGAACATCCATCGTCCATCATCATCAAGTTGTTGTTTGAAAAGAAAGAGGCGGGAAAAAAAACGTAAGACGTGATACGTAGTACAGGACCGAAAGAGGGGGGGAGGAGAGAAGTGTACAGGGCGCTCCTCGTTTTCTTTCTTTATTTCTTTCTTTTTACTTCATGATGATACCGTCGAATCGCTGCTTGAACCAAGCGGCGGTCTCCTCCTTCTTGACTCGGTGTGGGAAGCCGACGCGGGAGGTCTTGCGCTTTCGGCGGGCGACACGGGCTCCTGGCCTGGTCATGCAGACGTAGAAGTCCATACCGAAGATACCGATACCTGGGTCGTACTGTTTCGCGGAGCGAGCGACGGACCGAAGTGAAAACGCAGGGTAATCAAGAAACATGTAAACATTTCAGCATTTAGCTTGCTGAATCGTACCCACAAGGCCCCCAACTGGGAGATGCTTGCTGATGATGTTCCCATCGAGGCTGCATGCAGACTGAAAAATCATGAAGATCGTTCTCCTGCTGTTCAACTCCATCCCCTTTGATCTTTGAGGTACTTGTAGCCTCCTTTCTGCGTCCTGCCTCCCGCCTCCTGCCATCTGCTTTTTCCACACTGCCCTCAGCCTCATTTGTTCTGGCCCTTCCACCTGGCTGGCCCTCCCGGGTATATGCATCCCCAATCCGGTGCGGCCGTACCACAGAGGTCAACAAAACTTACCTTGATACCAAGGTCAATGTGCTCGGTGATTCCGAAACCGAAGTTACCAGTGTCAGAGAAGTTGCGGCGGCGGAGCTCGTACTCCTTGACCTTGAGACCACGCTCAATGATCTCCTCAGCCTTTGGACCACGGATGGTGACGTGGCAGGCAATCTTCTCGTTACGCCTGATACCGAATCCACGGAGGGCTGTTTAGGTTGAAAGGTTGTATGCAAAAGCGAATGGGGAAGGGGGATGGAAACGATTCGATTGATTGAGGACGTGATCCGCGTGCGTCTTGAATTGTGTAGTGTCCAGATACTTACTGTAACGAGCCTTGGAGGTAACTGGAGACTGACCAGTGAGCTGCTCGAGAACCTTAGTGGCACGAGTAAGCCTGTCACCAGACTCTCCAACGGAGATGTTGATGACGAGCTTGTCAACACGAAGCTCCTGTTCCCATCAAAAGAGGTGAGTGAAGAAGAAGTTCCCCATGTAATCGAATTCGTCAGCTGTCTATCCATAGCCGCCTCGGTTCCTGCGATCTTACGCTTGCCACTCTTTCCCGTCGAGGATCCCCCTAGCCAGACCCCCCCCCCCCACACCCACCCAACCCAATTCCCATCTTCTCGGACCAGGGTATACAACTCTGGCTGGTCCGAAAATTCGAAATCCTGGTCCTCGCAAGCAAGTCAGGTTGAAGTGTAAGGCTTTCCTTGACCGCCAAATCATCCTGTCCAAGCCAATGCGTCCATCAACAGGATGGTTCTACCTTGACTACCACCCTTTCTTGTCCATTCACCATATATCACAACCCTCCCACCCTCAGATCCCAATCAGTTGCAGCTTGGGGGAACTTAGCCGCTTGCCCCCTTCCTTCCAAGCCATCTGGAAGAATACCCGTTGCCAGTAGCATTGTAGCATTCACCCGTGTCTCTCCAGTTCCTTCTTCCGACCAACCCTCCCGAGTGCCAAACACCCCTGTCTTTCCACTGTTCCATCGAGCCAGAAGTCCTTGCAAGGCGAGCCATCGAGAGCCTGGAATTACTAACCTTCATAGGGTTGCTATGAGGTTGAAAAGAGGAGAAATTGCAGGGGGGAAGGGTAAGAGCGAAAATGGTGACATGGGTGAGTCGATGTCTCTCATCTTGGGGACAAAGGTTGTCGGTCCCAGCCTCGAGTCGATCCTGCTTCGAATCGCTACGAATGATGGTCGCATGGGTTTGGATGTCCTGTGTATGCTGTCCTGAATTTGGCACTCACATCGCCTTTCCTGATTCCGCCATTTTTGCTGATATTTGGGGGGTCTTGAAGGGTGATTGGTGAGGTCGGAGAAGTGAGCTTGGACTGCTAAACCTCGACCAGGTCGAACTCGCCCAGGCCCTTCGCTCCTATCTCACTCACCCACTCAGTCACTCCTCTCTTCTTTCTCCCGCCCTCCTCGGCTCTCTGGTTGGCTTGCTCTCCCTCTTCAGCCAAATCCCTCCCCTCTCCCACCCACTCTCCCATCACCCTCCCTCTCCCTCAATTTCTTTTTCTTCTTTCTCAACCTGTCTCTTTCCACATGAGGCGCCCCCCCCCCCCCCCC
>KZ820098.1:0-23198 GCA_003144235.1 Violaceomyces palustris | reverse complement strand
TTGCCGAAGAAGGGAGAGTGAAAGGAGGGAGAACTGATGTCAGTTTTCCAAGATAATTCTACCGAAGAAAGAGAGAGAGAGAGGGAGAGAGGGAGGGGGGGGGGGGGGGGTAAGAGAGAGAGAGAGGCTTAGGGGAGGCGGGAGCGTTGGTTCCGAGTGGTTGAAATACTCACATCGGCGCCATTATCGTAGGAGACATGCTTTGCGTAGATTTCAAACTCTCTCAGTAGCCTCTGGAATTTTTCTATCTCCATACCGGAGAGGGGTTGGCGAGCCTCCTTGGCCTTGTTCCTAAGCTTGTCGAGCTTGATCAGAATCTTCGTCATCTGCATCCTCGAGAACTCTCCCGGTTTCATCTCCAGGGCCTTGGCCCTCTCCTCGATCTTCTTCATCACCTCCTCATCCAACCCTTTGGGGGCTTGGTCCGAGAGGTACTTCCCGATCGACAGCTCCTCTGGTTTCTTTCCCAAGGCGTTCCACCAGGGTGTTGAGAGTGTTGATGGTGCTGGTGGTGATGTCAACAGTGGTGTTGGTGTTGATGGTGTCCTCGGTGTTCTTGGTGTTTCCAACCTCGCCGACGAGTAATTCAATAGAGGATGCCTCTCCGATTCCTCAGGGAAAATTCGAAAACTGGCTTCCGGTGTCGAGTAGTGGTCCAACCCTTCTTCGTCGTTCCGGTACCTTTTCTCCCTCGTCAAGAGCGACCTCTTCAAGTGCGCACTACCACTATTGGACGACGGCTGCTGCTGCTCCTCCATCCTGCTCTCGCTCATCAAGTACTCGGTGTTGTGCGCCCCCATCAAGGCTCCCGCCACGGCAAAGGCGGCGTTGCTCACCAAATTGATGACCCCCGCCACCAAGATGAGTTTCTGCGTCGAGCTCCAATTCTTCATCGATAAGTTTCTCCTCCAGAGTCTTCGTTCGCCTCCAGCTCGGACGCCGCCGGTCTCTGGAGAAGAGTCCTTTGTGAACCTTGTCTTACGTGCTCTTTGCGTCGTCGGCTTCGTACTGGAGGTGCTTGGCTTTGTCTTCGCTGTTGCCAACGAGACAAAGTTGATTGGAACGGTCGGCATGGCCGACGTGTGGATGGATAGAAGGCAGAGCGTGGACACGATCACGAGGTGGGATTTCATCCTTCGTGCGTAGGGTGTGATTGCTCGTATGTCGGGTAAAGTCTTCCAGACCTGCTTGGAAATCCTTCCCATTCAAACGGAAGGGCCGAAAGTCGGAAATTGCTCACGGGTTCTGGTATCAAGCCGAAGGTATCGGGAAGAACTGATTGGGTTCGAGAAGGCAATAGAGGGTGAGGAAAAGAGCTCAGACAAAGGGGAGAGGAGTGTATCCTTGCTAGCGATGGAAAATGTATGCGAGAGGATCTTGTTGGGGTGAGGGATAAATGTTTTCGATGTCAACCACGGGAGTAAAAGCGTAGGAAAAACAAAGAAACAGGAAAGAAAAAAGAAGGAAGGGAAGGAATGGAAAGACTGCTTGATTAAGTACTTAGAGGGGCCAGTGCCATCCTAAAGAGTAAAGATAAGCATGCTTGTAAATGTTTCTGAACCTCTTTCCCCTCCTCCAAAGGGCCTCAGGCCTCATCTTCTCCCGGTGTGAATACATATCTCTCACATAAAGTACAGAGGGTGTTGCAGGTCGGGAAGGATGAGGAATTGGGTGGGTGGGGGGGTAAGCGAGAGATAAGAACCACGGTTTTTCCTTGGCCCGACTTACAGCAAGCCATTTGACTCCATCCGAGGCCATTTTTCTCCGACGTCACCAAGAGGCGCACTCCTTCGAGGGACTTCTTTCAAGTCAACCTGTGCAAACGGTAAGCTGCTTCCTCAACACCTTCTTATCCCCACGCTTTCTTTCACCATCCACAGAAAGACGAAAGCACTTCCGTTTTTCTTACCTCGTTTTCTTTTGGTGATGTAAGCAGAGAATCTGCGGAGATCAAGGTGCTCAACTTCAATTTACGAGATCCCGTTCAAGGACGGTCTGACCGTTGAGGAAACAAAGGAGAGAGAACGGAGGAAAAGGCTCCCCTTACTCTTTTGTGGATAGAGGCGGGGGGGGGGGATCTCTCTTTCCCGAGAATGATAGAAAGAGAGAGAGAGAGATTGTGTGAGATACACATTTCTCAAGCTTAAAACGAATCTTGCTGAAAAATTTTCCGAGCAAAGCCTTTTTCAGTCCGGAAAAAGTTGTGTTGAAGCCCCGAATCCTCGGAAGATGGGGATGAGGCTACAGATACACTTACGTCATAAGGTTCTCACACCAGCATATCAAATCATTTCCTTTCCCCCTCAATCTCCTCTTTTCTTTGCAAAAGGAAGGAAAAGAGGAGATGCACTTCTAGAGAAAAATGTCCATCTCATATTTTTGAAGAGACCCATGACGACGCGATGGCTTGAAGGTGAGAAGCAAGCCACGTCGACATTGGTACAGCATTTGTCGACTGCGGAAATTTCGATCTTCATGTGGCCTGGACCTCTCTGCCTGGAATTCTCCTGCCATGTTTATATTTCTTCTTGTGCTTTGGATAGTATGAAGCAAAGAGCCATCACTCCCCGATTTAGGCGGCAAGGTGAAGGTGGCGCCTCCTTCATCCTTCATTCGAGAAGGGATTTTCCAGTCTTAAGGTAAGTTTGCCGGAGCCCCATCGTCGTTCATCATCGTATCTTTCTCATTTACCAAGACCTCCATCTGTCAATACTACCCAATGAAGCTTGCATTTCATGCTTTTTCTCGCCTAGTTCTGGAGAAGCTGAGCCTCTCCTCATTTGTCTTGGCCTTGCCCCGCTTGACGCTAACTGTTTGAAGAAACCTGAGCCAACGACACCTGTCACAAGGTTCTGAACTTCCCACACTCATGTTGATTCTTGTCTCCAAGCCCTACTTCATTAAGGCTTCCATTCCGACAGCGATCGATCGAGGTGACTACGACGTCGATTCAGTTTAAAAGTGCTGCCCCCATCATGCACCGTTCTCTCGATGTTCCTCGAACTTCGAACAACCCGGGTCATCGTTGACTTTCCAGGCAAATCTCTATCTTAATAAGTATTTTCAACAGGGGGAACGGCAGAAACCCCATTTCATACCAAGCCTGCGTTCGAAGTTGGAATCAACCACCTCATTCCCTGTAATTCGCCCCGCTCCGTTTTCCTATTACGTTGCTGCGCCCCCCAAAAAAAAAATATCCGTACGTGCGGATGGTGCATCATTCCTTCCGAAACTTCATTTCGTCCCTCCCTGGTTCATGAATTCTGAGGTAACACCCCGATCCGCTCAATTTTGTGAACATTCCGTGCGGAGAGAGGGGAGGAAGAATGGTTCATTGTGTTCATTAAACCTTCGCTTCGAAGCTGCGCCTTTGCAGTCCAACATTTCTTCCGTCTCCCACATTCGACCATCTGCTACCAATCTTCTCCCAACTTGAGCTCACAGGGCTTTACCTAGGATAAATAGAAGTCTGCACTCCTTCATCCTTTCCTCAGCTCCACAAAAAAACATCCCCTCAAACGAAAACGAGGACTCACTCAAATAATCAACTTCTTCAAGGAACCCCCAAAGGTAACACATACCAAAAACCTTCCGGGAAAAAAAGGACATCAGGGAACTATCCAAAAATGAAAGCAATCCTTCTTCTTCACTTGGCCCTCCTTCCCCTTGCCTTTTCCGGGTCTGGAGAACCGACTCCGGGGGGAGAAGTACCGCCACCTACTATCGAGGTGACGCTTCAGAATTCTCAAAACCATATCGTAGCAAAGTGCGTCCACAGAGACCAGGCTTTTGCCGTCAGTTCAGCATGCCCTACAAGCACGAAGTGTTCCGAGAATCCGAGCTTTCACTACACGGATTTTTGCAAGCTTTGCGACGAGAAAACTACAGATTACTCAACTCCTTACTGCTGCTGGACGGATCGACTACTATCTGGCATCAGATACTGTGAGTTCTCTACTCTTGTCAAATCGAGAACGAAGCATACGCACTTTTTCTCATGGTACTCGGCAGATTCGGGAGGACTTGAGAGGTTACTATTTTGTTTTGTTTTGTTTTGTTTTTTTTTTGTTTTTTTATTCTTGAAGGATTGCTGACCTTAGCCTCGCCCTCGGTCCCTTCTTTTCCCTTCTTTTTCCTCGCCCATTGGACAGGCAATGCTCTGAAAGACATTGTTAGACTGAAAAGGGGTGGCAAAGAAGTTGCCTGGTGCTACGGGACCTCAATCGAATTATCCAAATGGAACCTCGATCGCAGCAAGGTCTCGAGTTGTGCTCCAACATACCCTTTTAGCTTCGACGATGTCACCTGTGACATGGTGGATTCCCAAGTTCCAGATGCCGAATGGTTGGCTATCAAGTCATTGAAAGCATCCACCGGTGCCAGGGTTTCTTGTCGAGAAAAAGACTCGCAGTGCTGCGGTGATGACGGGATTCAGAATAAATGCTAGGCTCTCTTCATCTTCAAGCTGCCAAAGTCTGAAGGAAAAAAGCCTTTTGCATGCCAACACCATGGTGATCCTTGAATCTCCCCCGCTCCACCCCTTCCAAATCCTTCACCTGAGATGGTTCCAATCAACCCGGTCCCGCGCACGAACTCTCCCCCCCTCACTATCGCCTTCCCTCCATTACCTTACTCTCGCTCATTCTGTAACATTTATGTTCCTTGAGAAGGGTCACAATGGTTCTGCCCCTCCTTGTACGGTCTCTGAAGGAAGTCGCCTCTCGGACAATGTGAAATGATGAGCACGAGCGTTGTCGATTCAGGCCAGGCGCACTCTTGCACCATCCCGCCCCGTTCCTCTCAATACTGCAAGAAGCTTGTTTTGGTGGTTCATTCACAAAAGAGCCCTCGTGGCTTGACAAGCTTATGAGACAGGGTCCCGATGCTTTCATTCAGCACCAAGCTGGACCAACCTTCGTTCTGTTCCACCAGCATCCACCATCCAATCTGATCCCTTACAACCCTGTGCGAAGAATGAAACCGTCCTGTTCCCCACCATCCAATCTGATCCCTTACAACCCTGTGCGAAGAATGAAACCGTCCTGATCCCCACCACCCTACACCCCTTAGTCAGCTTCAACGCTCGGCATGGGCAACTCGATGGTGTGTTGGCTACCATGGTGCCTTACGCCTCCCCCCATCCCTGATGTCGGTCATGAGAGGCATACAACTTCCTCACACGAAGGGAAAGCGCCGCGCATGTCGAAAGACGCCTTTTCTTGCCTTCCCCAAAAGCGCATCAAGTCACCATTTTCCCTCCTCTTCTCCCCCGTTACCTCCATACCTCGACTAGCGACCATTCAACAACGACGCGCCACCACGCAGCGTGCTCTCACCGATCCCTCATAAGCCCTCCTCTTTCCCTACCCGCTCGTTCGATGACGGTCGTATATCTGGATGGTCTTTCTTGTTCATTTCAAAAAAAAATGTGCAAAGGACGATCGAGACGCCCAAACAAAGCCCCTGCATCTCCCAGTGAAGGTAGACGATGAGAGAGTGTGATTGTGGAAAAAATTGGTTTTTTTTTTTCGGCGCAGTTGGGAGCAGACCCTTGCAAGGAAAGGGTCGAGGCCCAACCTTTCCCCGCCAGCCATATCCCTGACCCGATCTCAATCAAGCCTATATCAGCCACACTCCTTCACAACTGAAAGGAGGAAGAATGATCCGGCTGGCCGAGGTGCGAGCCTAGAACGCGAAAGCCAGGGAGGATGAAAAAAAAAGGGATACCCTTGCTTTTGAGGAAAAATGGCACCTTCTTCCAATGTGACGGGCGGCGGCGAGGCAACGTGTGACTGGCTGTTCCACAAAAAAAAAAAAAAAGAGCCGACCAGTAGAGGTTTTCGTTTGAAAGGAGCGACAACCACGACACAACTGAGACCTGCCCGTCCTTCCCCCCCCTCTATTTTTACAACATTCCTCCCATCCTCAAGGAAGGGTAGGTACCCACGAGCAAGAGGGACGAGCGGTGGAAGGCTCTAATACGGTCGAGGAATCGCTTCAACACTTTAAACAAAAAAAAGAAAAACCGTCAAAGGCTGACCAATTATAAGTTTTCTTCTCCTCTTTGCCCCGAAGGGACCGTATTGCTCGAGTGGGCATCTCCGACCGAAAGAAAGGGAGAAGAACAAAAAATAAAGGGGAAATGAAGGGAAAAGACAAGTCTCTTGTCGGGTCGCGATTCCGAAATGCTTCACAAACGATTCCCAGGTCCTGTAAGGTAGCCTCGCGCTCCCCACCTTCGCCTACACCCGTCTTGGAATGGCCGAACGATTGAGCATCCTGACCTCCCAGCCTCTCCTAAGCTGGAAAACCCTCTTTGTCGGACCCTTCTTCCCTCATCCGGTAAAGCCAAGATGGATCGACTTTCCCCTCAAGCCCTTGGATTTGGATTAAGGTTGAAGGGGCAGAGGGGCACCGATACCACCTTCGATGTCCGATCCGTTCCGTGGCAAGTCGGCAGACAAAGATTCCCTTTTTGGCAGAAAGAGAGAGAGCGAGAGCGATGATGCCTCCCGGAGAGGAGAGAGCCAGTCAAAGTAACCCAACCACCATAACAATCCAGTCGTTCAAAATCCGATTAGAAAAAATCGCACCGCACCCTCTCCTCTTTGTTAGCTGGATCGAAGAGATCATGGTGAGAGTAAACCGAGATATCGATTTTCCTCCCATCACAATTCCCTGATCCTTCCAGGATTCAAGATCCTGAGGCGTACCACCCAAGCTTTCCGAGGCCTCTTCATACCCTTTTCCCGAAGACGAAAGGGGGTCGAGGGACATCGGAACAAGGAGGCTGCAGAAAAAGAGGAGTACAAGAAAACTCTCTACGCCTTTTGAAACCTTTGAACACCCACTTTCCTTCATCTCTTCAGCGACCAAGGTGAAGAAGGCAAGGTGGGTTCAATGAGGAGTGGTGGCCTTCCCAACTTCTTGCTCCTTTCGGAGCACCTGCTGACAGGCATCGAGGTTGGAAACGACCGTCGGAGTGAGAAACGAGCTGAGATGTCGCCTTGTCATTCCTCTTCCCCTTTTTCAAATCAGCATGAGTTCCGACGATCAAGACCCTTTGTCTTCCTCCAAGACCCCTTTCTGGGACCCTCTGCCAGGGGGAAAGGGAGTCGGTATGGAAAAAGTCGACAGTGGAATCCCAAGATGTGATTGAAAAAGAGAGAGGGAGAAAAAGTCAAGGACAACAGCGCAGAAGGTCAAAAACAACGCGGACCTCGTCTCCATCACAACCCTTCGACTCAGCGATTTGGGAAAAGCGAGTCGAGTGGTCATGGAGTCGTGATCCTCGAAGTTTCTTCACACCTTCCCCCCATTCCGAGCTGACGCGCCGGTCAGTCGGCCAGAGGAGGACCCGTTCTCCAGGCGAGCCGAGCAACCCCATCACCCTCCGTCCCAAAAAGTGGGCAGACTAGAGATGAGGATGGATGCTTCCAGACTCCACCCTTTTCCCCGCAGGACATCCAATCCGACCCAATGGACCATCTCAGAGGGACGATCGGACAAAAGATCAAAAAAGGAAAGGATGGTCGCAGCGGGTACTTGACCGACATGGCTGATAACTTAGGGTTAGGATCGTCCGCACCTCTTCAAGTCCTACTAGGGGATCACCTGACGAGCCGAGAGGGAAGTTTAGAGGGGGGAAAGAGGGGCAAGGATTTTCGCAAGATTGACAACCTCGATTTGCTCGAGGGAACCTTTGCTGAAGATCCGTGCATGCACCTTTGAATCCCCCAACCCTCCCCATCCCTCTTCGACTCGCCAGGCGGGCGGCGGATCGAAAATGGATTGGGGGTGCTAAGAGTGCGATCGGAGATTTTTCGACGGATTGATGGAGAAAAGGGGGAATCTGAACTGGATCTCCTTCGGGAGTTGGAGCGGAGGACGCCGAGCTCTTCTCTTGAGAGAGACAGGATGATGATGCCAGATGTGAAGATCAGACGACCGTGCTAAAGCCACTCTGTTCCTTCCCCGTCCGAACAACGTTGTCGTCCCTAGTGAGCGGATTCAGAGAAGGGGAAAGAAGGGCGCAGAAGATGTCAAGCTTGGCATACAAGGTTGGCTGATCAGAAGAGAAGGTTTTCTCACCTCCTGTACTCCCAGACATTCTCGCTACTCTGTGGGCCCAACCTCTTGCTGGCGGTAATCTCAGCCCTCCTAGTGATCCAGGCTTGGTATTTTTGCTCCTTGGTCATGCTCTTCATGGTGAGGCAGAACTTGAAGTCGTCGAGCTTGTCCTTGCAGTCTTGGACGCCTCCGTACCTGTAGATGGCTTTGAGTTGGGGACCGATGGCGAAGCACGAGGCCCACTTGTCGAAGAGGTTTGTGCAGCTTGGCATGTCGTCTATCGGGGTGGAGGCCATGTGGAAGTCGATCTCCTCCTGGAGAACCCTCTGGAATTTTGATGATTCCGACATACCCTTGTTCCTTTGAGCACGAATATTCTTGACTTCCCCCTTTCAATCGAGAAATGGAAAGGATGCGGTCGGAGAGGGGATTTGAGCCTGGGCCTGGACTTGATACGGTGGTGGTTTGTGGATGAAGGAGGGAACGACGGAAAGGTGGATGGGTTGGGTGGATGAATGCCGCCCCCAATCTCACCCGTTTTCTTGCCTTGGCTTCTTCTCCACGCACCACGGCCACCACCTTCCTCTCTTTTCATTCTCCCGTTTTTCCCCTCCTCTTCCTTTCGCGTCTCCCTTGTAACAAGCAAGCCGAGTGGGACGCGACACGTGATCTGCGCCCTCCCCGCTTTGCACATTCGTTGGCTCAACGCGTCCCCCTCTGCTCCCTCTTACTCCCTCTACTAACCCCCCCCCCCCCCCCCCCCCCCCCCCCCCCCCCCTCTCTCTCTCTGTCTCTCTCTCTCACACACGGTCCCTCTCTCTTCCTCTCTCTCCACACAGTCTGTGACTCTCTCCCCCATCCAACCGCTCACTTTCGTCTCCGGTGTAGAAAAAGCTGCAAAACGAGGTGACTCGAAAGAAAAAAGAAGAAAACCATCTCATCCCTCGCTCTTGACGGAAGACACACAAGCGCCGCCTATCCTTCAAGTGTGATGGGGTAGTGGGGATGCAGGGATTGGGGTGGAAAAGGAGTTCAAAACACTTGGTCATCCGTGGATGAGGGGCCTGAGGTGCGATGCTCGTCACCACTGCTTTTTTGTCTAGTTTTCGATGGGGGGAAGGGAGAGAGGATCTAAGCCATCTCGGGATCGGAAACCCACCTGACAACCACCTGGGCGCACTGGTAAGAAATCAAGTCGAGAGCCGTGAAAAGGTCGCTCAGGTCTGTAGTATTGTTTCGCGGAACGAAAAGAGAGTTGACACGCTCGTGCTTACGCGCTCGCTCATCGGTGAGGAGATGGTGTCGAGTTGCTTTCCCGAAGAGGGGGGGAGGAGGTTGCCGAACGCGGTTGCGGAAGGAAGTAGCAATCTTTCCTTTGCCTTAAGAGCTTGGAATGGGTGCTACCACCCACTCGAGCTACCACCCACTCGAGCCACGGACTGCCCTATCCGCCCTTCCTCCCTTGTTTCTCCTTGCTTCACTAGCCTGGAATCCTGAAAATGAGTAAATGAATCAAAGACGCGGAGCACGACGATGATCAGGAGAAGGTCCGAACTGTCAATTTGCAGACAGGGGCGACAAAACGAAGTCAGCCCAAAGGTTACCTTTTACTCGTCTAAGGGCCTGGTTTGGGCGGGATCTTGGCCTACCTTCGTCATTGATGTGCCCGCACTTGCGATGCATTGAATTCCACCCACAACACAACCTAATCCAAAAGCGGGATGGGAAGGGTCAAGTCGAAAAACTCTGGCTCAAAAGGGTGCCCCCCCCCCCACCCCTGAAAACACCCTTTTCTCCTTTAATCATGTTTCACCCTTCCTGCGAGTTGGGTGAAGAAGACGGCATAAAATTGTCACCTGCTTCCCTTTTCCCCTCAGGCGTTCTCTAGTAGCTGCTTTGGATTGCTGGGTTCACCATGACCATGCTAGGAATGATATAATGATGAGCTGGCAAGACTTGGAGGAAGGTTTGCATGGTAGCGTTTCCCCTTGGCCGCCTTGATCCCCTCCCCCTAACCCCCCGCCTTTCCACCAAACAGACCCACCGCAACCGTCTTTGGGAACAAATATTGGATAGAAATGTCATCTCAGGATGTCATAACGTCTCCTTCCTGCTTTTGGTGAGTTTCCGATCGGAACGGGAGCGGTGGGAGGGTATATGAAGGAAGAAAGTGAGCAGGTATACTACAGCACACGCAGGAATTCAAAATTCAGCATCTTGAATCTTCGACAAGCCATTCATCAAATGCATCCATCCGCTCTTCCGAATGGACTGAAAACTGGAACTCGCCCTCCTGTCTCCCCCCAAAAAAAAAGCCGAAAGCAAAGGAAGGAAAACCCTGGCGATTCGGATACCTCGAGCGGGGATAACTTCATCGAGCCTCCGCTGGTACCTCCTTCTCAGGACAAATTCTACAGCGATCGCCCCGCTTCCTTCGACTCTTCTTCTCCCGGAACGGTCCTCCGCTCCAGGCGGGTAGGGGTCGTCAAGTTCGACATTCTCCCGACCTTTGGCTCCAAGGTCCAAGGCCTCAAGTGCTGGCAGGTCGCCTTCAAAACGTTGGCTCAGGACGGTAGGACACCTCAGGTGAGCGTGGCCCTCATCATTCGACCCATCCTGAAGAAGAAAAGAGCCCCTACAAGGCTCTCCCTTCCGTTTTGGAGCAAGAAGAAGAGAGGGGAATCAATAACGAAAGGAGACGTGCAGGGAAAGACCCGGCTGAAAGGGGAGGATTATGACAAGGTGGTCTGTTATCAGAGCAAGTGCGACAGCGCTTCGCCCGACTGTAGGACGACTTACGCTTTGAGGAAAGGGAACGGTGGATCTTTGGGCGGTGAGTGTTTTCATCATCTTCTAGACCAATTCGGAGGAAGAGAGAAATAAAGATCATTTCGATTGGTTACCCCCATCCCTCATGCCTTTTCCACGGGACGAATCCAGCCCTTGGCGAAGTAGTTTTCATCGAGCCATTCCTCGACCGAGGCTGGACGGTCGTCGTACCGGACTACGAATCCGAGAGGGACGCATTCGGAGCGGGTCCTCAAGCTGGTAGGGCTGTCCTGGACAGTCTCAAAGCGACCTTCAACTTCGAGCCTTTGGATTTGAACAGGTCTAGGGCAAGGGTCGTCCTTTTCGGCTACAGCGGGGGAGCTCAGGCCAGTGGTTGGGCGAGTTGCTTGAAGTCAGCCTACGCTCCCGAGTTGCCCATCGTGGGCTCGGCTTTTGGAGGTACTCCCGTCGACCTCGAGGCGATAGCTTACAAGGTCGACGGCGGTATCGCCTCAGGTCTCATTGTCGGTGTCATCCAAGGCCTCAGTAACATCTACCCGGATCTCCAGTCTTGGTCCGATGACAATCTGACTGAGGAGGGTAAGATCAGGTTCAAGGAGGCGAGCGAGAACTGCTTCGGCAAGGTTATGCTCTCCAACTTCATGAAGGTCGTTCTAGGTTCCGCCGGCAAGGCAGGAGGATATTTCAAGCCCAAGAACCCTCTCAAGATGAAGGTGCCCAAGAGGGTCCTGTCCGAGAACCTTCTCGGTGACGAAGCTCAGCCCGTGCCAGACATGCCCATTTACATCTACCAGAGCCTTCACGACGAGGTCGTCCCGTTCGAGACCGTGGACAAGTTGGTGGAAAAGTGGGGCGCTAAGGGTTAGTTGGCTCTCGGACCATCCTTCCATTCCTCTTTCCCTCCCAGTCCCCAGCTCGAGGAAAGAGGAGTACTAAATAACAAGGCATTCCTATTGTTTGTTCACTTTTCAAAAACTCCTTTCTTGAATCCCTCGAAAGGTGCGACCATAGAGTACACAAGGGATGAATTGTCAGCCCATATGATCTTGGCATTCACAGGAACACCGAGGGCGATGGAATGGTTGGAGGATAGGATGAAAGGTAAGCCGAATCCGGCGCAACCCGGCAAACCTTTGATTAGGACGGTAGTGACCTCCTTGGCAGACGATAGTTCTGTTCAGATTCGTGAGTCTTGCTGTTCAAACGAGCCAAAGCTTACCTTACACCCAAATTTCACCGTAGATCAAGGAGAAGGAGCTCCCGTGAACGGAATGCTTGAAGATCTTTTCGCTCACGTCTCCTCCCTCTCCTCTCGCCATCCTCTTTTGACTTTTGACTTTTTCAACCTGACCGCCGTCCGTCTCGATGTGATGACAGTTGGGAAGAAAAGGAGGGACAGATTGGAAAACTTCATGACGGAAAATTATGTTCGCACCGAGAGGATCTGGTGGACTTGAACGTGAATTTTTTTTTTTTGGGGGGGGGGGGGGGGTCAGAAATGCTCCTTTTTCGGCGCAGCGCACAAGGTTGCTCTGGCAAGATTGAAGGAATAGACAGGATTTTCACGATCTCGGTGATGATAGAACAACAATAATATCGGAAATCTAAAGATGAGGAACAGAAGCAATGAGCGAGGGAGGAAGAATGGCCTTACAGCACTAGTATGGAAGCCAGCTGGGGCTCATTTGGTCCTGCCTGGAAGAAAGGTCGCCAGCTTAGAGACCACAACATGTTGGACGCGTGCACTCTACCTCATTTGCTGCGGACTAAGACCTTGATGGACCCATCTCGAGCCCGGCTCTCATTGTAGATGTGGATGACCGTGTCGTAAGCCTCATCCATGGCGATGGGTCCCTTCCCTTCAAAAATGAACCATGAAAGAATGGCCCAAACCCCTGAGAGGAAAGAAGCGATACTTGCTCAGAGTTGGCAAGCGTGATCTGACACGTCCGACTCCTTCGAGATACCGGGCTGGGTGGGCTTTGATCCGTTAACAGAAGTACAGTAGCAGAGTGGGGCACGTTAAGAGACTTGGAATCCTTGCGGAGATGGTCCTGCACGCGCTCCCTTGAGCATACATCCTTGATTCTCCACGGTCGCTTGGAGCTCGCCTATATCGGATATGGCTGGTGGAGGGTCTCCTCTCTTGATCCTCCTCCTCATCGGGAGTTCTGATCGGGGCGGAAAGAATGACGAACGAGGATGCTGTACCCTGTAACCGAAGAAGGAGGTGGTTTTGGCTACATTTTGAGGAACCTCCTTACGGGCCGACAAAGAGTGAGCAGCGAAGCTCACTTAAGGTCGGATGCGAATCATAAGCACAAAACTGTATGCGCCAAAGGATCACATACAGTAACATTCCAACCGTGCCTTGTCCCAAGGGACCGTGCGTTATTGTTGTTCCGAGCTCCACACACACCAGTCACGGAGCTTAATCCTAGCTATCCCCACGAGCGACAGTCACACTAGAGGACGTACAACTGCTGTGACTTACTACCGTAAGCACCCGCTCGATGACTCACCGGATCCAGTCACACATTCCACTCCCACTCACATTCACAATTACAATCACAGTCGTGATTCGCACAGAAGGAGGAGGAGGACGCCGACGACTATAAGATCATATCCACTCCGCGCCGTCCATCATCGCCAGCAAGCCAGCCCCCGCTCCGCTTCCCAAGAAAGGATCATTAGGACCACGACCATGTCGACCCAGCCAGAGCATCCAGCCATCAACCCCGCCCCAGACTCGGATCTGGCCAAGGTCCGTTCCCTCCTCGCCTCTTCCGAAAAGGTAAACGACGGTGACGCCTGGGACAAGGCGTGGCTCTCCAACCTCACCCCGTGGGACGCTAAGGCTCCTCAACCAGCCCTCCTCGAGCTCTTGGACGGTAAACACGACGACCAACTAAAGGTCACCGGAGCTGGCATCTCTTCCATCCTCCCAACGCAAGGCATCGCCCTGGTCCCTGGTTGTGGTAGAGGCTACGATGCCACCCTCTTCGCTCAGAGGCTGGGATTGCAAAGCTGGGGGGTCGACATCAGTCCCACCGCCGTCGATCAGGCTAATCAGGTGAGTTCCCTAGCGCCATGACTCTGCTCATTATCTCACGGTGAAAGGAGAGGAAAAAGAAAACGGGGTGAAAGAAAAGAAACCCTCCCGATAGATCCAATCGCAAATCAAACTCTGACGGTATCCTGACTGGGTCTTGAAACCTGGCATCGCTCTGATCCGGTCCTCCCTTCCTCACTTCTCATTGGAACCCCTCCACAATCCTATAGTGGCTCGCCGACCAACAGCTAGCTGAGGATGTGAAATCCAAAATCAACTTTGCCAAGGCCGACTTCTTCAAGCTGGGGACCTCTGAGACCTCGGTACCAGAACTCGGAGCCTCGAGCGTCGACCTGGCCTACGATTACACCTTCCTCTGTGCGTTGCCACCGTCACTGAGGAAGGACTGGTCCGAGACTTACACAAGGCTCTTGAAGCCCGGGGGACACCTGATCTGCCTGGTCTACCCCATCCAGGGGGACAGGCCAGGAGGGCCGCCCTTTTCCATCTCTCCCCAGCTCGTTCGATCCCTCTTGACAGGAGGTGAGAACCAGGGAAAGTGGTCAGAGCTCTGCGATGTGGAACCCAAGAATTCAAAGGGAAACAGGATCGGCATAGAGAGGGTCATGGTTTGGAGGAGGCTTTGAATGCTCGTGCGCAATCCTAATTTTGTCCTCTACCCTCCTCGTCAAGCTGTTCGCTTTTCAAGTCTGAAGAGAGGCTCTTCACCCCAAGCTATGTGGCATTTCGTGAACGAGAGAAGCTCACCCTCGATCCTGAAACTTCCACTTCTACGCCCCCTTTTTCATATTTTGATGAAATGAGGACTGAGATGATCTTAGAAATGGTCCAACTTGGACGTAAAGAGGAAAAATGAAAATGAAATTGAGACAGATCACAAGTCTTCCTGCGATACCAACTCAAGGGATTCATATCATGAAATGGGGGTTCATAATCTGCATACAACGTAGTTTGATTTTTCTGATTCAGTCACTTCTACACCTGATAGGAAACACACCCACTAGACTTACAGCATCCAGTTCACACGGACGGATTCTTACGAAATGAGATCCGAACGCCGGTTGCCGTCTCCTTCGTCTCTGGCTCCTGGATGAAGATTTTGATTTGATGAGCGATACGAAGACGAAGGAAAAGATGAAGGTGAAAAAATGAGTAAAAAGATATGGCAGGGTAAGTTAAGGGCTACAAATGAAAGTGGGGAAGCCTGATATGGCCTTCCCCCCAAGGTTGACAGCGAAGAAGAGAAAATTGAAGCCATTCGTTTCTTTGGGGGAAAGAAAGAGAGGAGAAAGAAAGGATGGCTTCATCCATCTTTCATCCATTAATCGTAAGCATAGGTATCGTCTTCGCCCCTCCCTTCCTCCGATTCCAAGAAACACAACACCCTCCGCCCCTTACCTACTTCCTTCTTTGGCTCTCAACAAGCTGCCTTCTAAAGAAGAATCGAGCTGATCAAGCTAGCTAGAGAGGCAGGGTAGGTGCAAGAACGGAATTGATGGCGACTAGATCCCCTCTCCTAAAGACATCCAAGAACGCACCGTATCCCAGGTGGAAATGGTTGCTCTCTAGCCTGATCTTCCACGTCCAAATTCTCCTCTTGGTGACAAGGGTTTCGGCGAACCCCTTCCCCATCCCGGCTGAGGACGACCCTAGGTCAGGTGTCGCCAGAATGGGAAAACCCGAAGGTTCAAACAGGCATGGCTTGGCAAGAGAAGGTGGTGGTGACGATGGTTGGAAGGGGCACTGGGTCGATTTGACAGATTCTTGCTCAAGTGAGTCGCCCGATTATGTTCACCCAGTCCACCCCTCCTCTAGCCCCATTTTCCCCTTTGTTCGCTGACTTGAATATCTCTCTATGTCACTCTCGCGCTCTCTCTCTCTCTCCTACTAACTACGACGACAACGGTCAAACGATCGGTGTGATTACCTTTCAAGGACCGAAAGTGAAATGCAAGGCGACTTCGGACGACACTTCGGGAAAGTTTGGTTCCAGCGCCGACGACAAAGCTTTCGAGACGGTCTACTGCGCCACTGGCTGCGACTTTGTCTCTAGGGGCCACAGAGGCACCACCTGTAGGGCCAGGAAAGTCGAGAAGGGGATTAAAAACGTCACTACGACTGCCGCCACGGCGGGTTTTGGCGAACGAGGAGTTGAGGACGAGGAACACCGGCTCTCTTTGAGAGGTGATGTCGATCAGCTGGTCATCAAGAGGGACAAGACTTACGAGGTCGAGGAGGCCTTCTTCTTTCTCTGCTGTTTCGATCGGAATGGTAGGGACAGAAGCTGGGAGGTGAGCCTTTCCCCTTTCATTTTTTCTCCCCTGTCTATTGATCTTGAAATCACCTAAGGCATAAGATTATCCTCTGAGCTGTATTCACACTCCCCTACCCTCCTCTCCGCTAAATCGATTTCCTTCACCATCTTCCAGGCGGCCAAAAGCGCCTTCTTCGAATTGAGGACATGCTCAGCTGTTCCTTGATGAACCCACAAACCCCCTCCCCCCTCCCCCTCACACTCGAGCAAGATAATCAATCGCACATGGTATCCTCGTCAGACATCCAAAGAAGCAACCTTAATCCTACATGGTCCCGCTGTTCATTGTTACCGACGTTCTCAAGCTGACTTTCACTTGACGCGTGCAAAGGACTCTTCAGTCAGCGCGCACAGACCGCATGGACGTTGTACCCGGGGGCGAATCAGCTGGGCTTGACCCGATTGCCGGGATCTTTGGAGAATTGAGACTTGAGGCAACGATCTGGGAAGGGGGGAAAAGAGGGCGAGGAAGGAAGGAAGGAAGGGAGGAAGGAAGGGAGGAAGGGAGGAAAGAAGGGAGGAAGGAAAGAAGGAAGAGAGTGGTGATTGAGGGGTTTGATACTCTGGAAGTCAAAGATAGTAACCATGGCGCCGAAAAAGAGACGGTGGAGCTGCTCGATGGCATTGAGGTGAGGTCCTCCCGCCCCCCTTGAGGCTGCCGAGATCCTACCGTCCTCAATGGCTGCTCTCCTTAGGATCCGAAGGGTTTTCCCTGAGAGAATCCGTAGAAAACCGATGGGTTCCTGGACTGAGAGACTAGGTGAGAGCAGGGGAATGCAGCTAGGTTCGAAATGGAACCTTGTGGTGCGAAGAGAATGAGTCAAAGATGTGGTTGTCTTCGGAGGCGGCGAACCCGTTCGCTGTGGTGAGCTGGTGGGAGAGTTCCGCTAGGTAGGATGTTTTTGTCCTTCCTTGCTCCACGATCCCCAAACCGGCACCTGTAGCGTTATCTTGGTCCGATCGACACGGTGGCGCGCGGGAGACGAGAAAAGGGGAGGGACTGGATTCTGAATGGGCGCATGGTAGTATGTGCATACTTTTATGCTCCCACACCGTTGTGCTCATTCTAGGTACAAACATCGTGTGAGAAGAAAAAGAAAGAGAAAAAAGGATAGAACGAAACAGCCTGTTCAGACTCACCTATCAAACTATCCTCTCTTTCCGCCCTCTTTGCGGAAAGGGTTACTCCGCGCAAAACACCAGAGCCCAAGTATGTTGTAGCTTTGCTGAAAAGAAAGAAGAGGGGGAAACCTCACCCCCCCCCCCCCCAAACACACACACACAGCTTTCCCAGACACCAACAATTTCGCTCTTTCTTTTCTTTGATTCCACTTTTTCTTCCGAACCACGATGCCTCCTCCATCCCTCATTCTATCTTGGTGCACCTTCATGGTTGATGTTTGGTTGGGAAGAAATACTCCATGTTAGAAATCTGATTTTTTGGGATGGTGCAATTTTTCTTTGGGGAAGGAGCGCTGAGGAGAGAGGATTGGCCTGAGAGCAAGAAGCTTAGCTTTTTCAACGAGCGATCTCTCTTCTTCCATACTCTCTCGTGCAAAAATAGGCCAAAGGAAGGTGGGCTTGCAGCAACCATTTATGGTCAAGCAAGGTGCAGATAGGGAGAGGGACTTGCGACTCCTAATGGCATTTTTGACTCTGCCTGCAGCTGATGGGAGTGGTGGAGGAGGGGAAAGCGCTGGAGAAAGGTTGATTCCGATCCTTTTCAAATCTCCGGCCGAGCATTGGCTCATATAGATGGCGACGAGTGCCAAAGTTCTCGGTGGTACATGGTCCGAACCCTTTATCCTTGATTTGATCGCCCTTTTGGATCTGGGTGCGGCGGAGGAGATGATTCCTTGACTCCTTTGGGTGCTGAATCGGTTTGGCATGACTTTCAGTTTTCCATGAAAGGCCCTCATGGATGGATGAAAAATCTTATGCACCCTTGGGTATGAGTATCACTCGACAATGTCAAAATCTCAACAATCCCATCTCTCACAGACGAAAGTCCGAAAGAGCCTATCTATCACTCCATCTCCTACTTTATGTCCACTCAGACTCCCTTGACAGGCCGCTCATGAGCCCAACAATCCATACCGGACAGTACAGTATGTACATAAGGTCCATCAACAACGACTCCCCCTCCCTTAAATCGTCATCAAACATCCTGCCAATCCTCGCGCTTGCCGCTCGACTGCTGAGAAGGGACTCTTCATCCAACCTCTTCGAAACCGAAACTGAAGGAGCATTACTTTCCGCAAATCCAAAAGTATGATCCTTTCCATCAAGAACCTTTCCAAGCTGTTCGTCTGCGCGATCTTCGTTGCGGAAATGGCCAGCGCAGTCCCCCCTCCTCGCGATTGCATAAAGCGCTCCATAAATGACATCGGCAAGAGGACCGAAATCGAAGAGGACAAGGGTGTCAACAACGCCTTCTTTGGTAAACCCATCTATTGCTGATAGCCCTGAGTTTCCTCCGGACATCTTTGGCGGAAAAAGACCACTAATCAACATAGCACTAGGATGGAGATCGATCGGAATATCATTCCGTCTTCCTCGCTTCCCGGCGGCGCTTTCTACAACATACAGGTCACCCCTCACCCGGCACCCCTCGTTGGCTCATTTTCCCGAACCGTGGCCTTTCGATTCTAATTTGGATTCCACGTCCCCACGTCCCCTTACCCGGGCACTCACGAATGGTTTTCCCCATAATTCGAAAATATTTTGTGGCGCTACCGGTCAGGAAACCCTGTACGATTGGTCGGAGGCTGATCGATGCGAATATCAAGGGAAAGGTTTCGCGAATCCCCAACCTCAACGTCAACCAAAGGAATGTCAGCATTTTGAGGTAGCCTGCTTCCTAACCCTAATTCGATTGAGCGATGTTGATCATCTTTTCTGGTGTTGGATAATGGGCTAGTACTTCCGAGGAGGATACCCCGTCATGATTTCTCTGATGGAGCGACCCATTCTCACTTTCTATTTCCTTTACTTCCCGCCTCCGATTAGCCATCCACCTGTCTTTCGCGTCTCTTTGCTTCGTCCTTCCCATCTTTTGCTGCTCAACTTGGATTTCGATATGGGCCGAGGGTCTGAGTTGGGGTTGAAGGAAGGGAAGCAAGAGAAATTCCCGCTCTGGGTTGTCAAAGGCATGGGAAGAATCTGTCCTTCAAAGCTTTTCGGACGGCAGTAAATCCCGCCTCTCTCCTGTCATCGCTGAGGAGAACATGGCATCGCCATTACCATGTCCTCTCTTTCGCCTCGCTCGCCTTGACCTCCACCTCCCCAAGAAAGGAAGAGGAAGAGGGGGGTAAACTTGCCTGTAGCTTAATGTGAATGTATGCTCTGTTTTTTAAGCTGACTGAAGAGGGCCAACATCCGGTGAGTCCTCCCATGAATCCAGTCATAGTAAAAGTGGATATTGTAAGACCTCGCGGGCCGTTCTACTTCTCCCTCTCTTTTGCTCTCATCTTGGCCTGAATTAGACCGCCTTCTCTAGATCCTGCCATTTTCCACCAAGCAGAGGCCTTCGGAGGTGCCGCCCACTTCGGATGTGCCGCCCACTGTGGAACTCCACATGCGAAGGTCCGTGCCTGCGATCCCCACTCTCTGCTCAATTTTCAGCACATTCTGAGGTGGTAAGGCGAGTTGGATTTGTGGTTGTATTCCAGGAAGAGGTGAGATGAGAAGAGTAAGGGAGGGGAGGATGATATCGGGTGGTGAAGCGGGGTTCTCCGAACACATCTGTACTTAAAACACCTCACCATTTAAGGCTCCGAGATTGGCCTTGGATTGTGGGATTAGGGTTAGGGGAGGGAGGGGGTTGGTTCCTTTTCCATGCCAGCGATGGGGCTCTCGGCGTGGTCTTCCTTGGAGTTTCATAGTTTTGTCTTCCATCGAGCCTCCCTTTCTGAGGTCGTCGGGAGGGGCCGTTGTGTCGCTGTTGTTCTTGCTGTTGGTGAAGGGAGGGGGATCATGGTGAAAGAAAGGTCATCAGGGAAAGATGGTTGGTTATGATGGTGATGAGCTAACCAACTGGGGCTCTTTGGCTGAATCTTCTTTGCGGTGGAGGCCTTTCTGATCCCGACCCAGCAAACGGATGTCTTCATCGATCGTGCGTGTGCATGCACAACCAATACGTCATCACTATATTTGGAGGAGAGCGAAGACTTGAACCGTTGCCTCGCCTCGCCCCACCTCTTCCCACTCCCACCGCGAAGCCTCCCTACGCCTGATCAGAGTGAGGGTCAGAGCGACCATCAAGCAGCGAACTCCCCCATAAAGGACAAATTCGGCAACCCCCCTCTCCTCCGCAATCGGGAAACGAAACGACCAGGCGGAAAGGGTGTTAGAGGAAGGAAAAGTTCACTTGGGATGGATTATTGACTCTTGCCCTTCTTTGTATCTGCCTGTCTCTCTCTCATACGCATACATACAGACGTCAACCCGGAGCCTTCCCAACGAACACTGGGTTCAAGATACCCTCGAGGGAAAGGACATGGCGACAGTAGACTTCGGTCAAGGCCGCGGGTCAGGGAGCGAAGCGAATCTCCGAGACCTTCTCCTCGTGAAGAACGCTAGGCTGATCGACGGCTCACTTCGAGATATCCTTTGGCAATCCTCCGTCTCAGATCGCTCCCAAACCGACGACCAAGAAGATGTAGGACCCACCCGAAGAGACGAGCCGTCATCTCGAACAGCATTACGCTCTCCTCCCTTCCAACCATCCTTGAAGATCCGGTTTCTAGAACCTTCGAAATTCTCCGCCGAGGGTACAGAGGATGATCGTGAGGGTTCGGAATCCGAGCACGCACCTTACGCTTCCGTTTCCGAGATGCAGGGCGAAGGTGGCTCCTCCCAAAACTTTCAGCGAGCTTCATGCCCGTCCATCGACGTCAAGCGAAGCCTGGTCCTCCCAGGTGGACTCTGCCACCCTCATGTCCACCTCGACAAAGGATTCCTCTTGGAGCGATTTCCACCTGAAGATGGGTGAGCGGAGCAAAAGGAAGGGAGATGGGCATAGAGGGAGAGAGAAAAGAAACTTGACTATGGAAGGATCCTCTTTGCCTTTGTCGCCTCATCTATCTTACCCTGAATCCTTTTTTTTTCGTTTGACTCTGACCGTTTTCCTCCCATACGACCCCATCCTTCCCTCCCTTCCTCTCGGGGTAAGGTCCTTCCAAGAGGCTCTGACCAAGACGAACCAAGCGTGAGTCTTACCTTGTCCTTACATCAGCGAAGGCGAGAGGAAACGCGTGATCGTGCTTGTACGGCATTGAAAGCTGGAAGATCGCTTCGCTCTCCGCCTGACTCTCACCTCACCTTTGTGGCTTTCTCTTCTTTCCCTTGCACACCTTTCCTTTTTGGAAATCCGGGTAGGAAAGCTGCATTCACTCTGGAAGATGTGAGTACGCACGCTGGGAGAGATACTCCCTTATTTTAACGGGAAGGGCAAGGCGCCGGGGGGGGGGGGGGGGGGGGGGGGGGTTTTTTTTCTGTGGGGGGGGGGGGGGGGGGGGGGGGGGGGGGGGGGGGGGGGGGGGGGGGGGGGGGGGGGGGGGGGGGGGGGGGGGGGGGGGGGGGAAAGCGGGTTTGCTTCTCTAGAGAGAGGGAGGGAGGGGATGGTAGAGTGGATGTTTTGAGGATTTTTGACGAGTGGGGCAGAATATGATTAGTGGCGCTCATTTCGATGTGCAAAACTCGAACACAAAACAATCCCCCACCCGCACCCCAGCTCCTGCAAAGAGGGAGGAGGTTGATCACCACGTCCATCTCTCACGGCGTGACCTCGATGAGAGCTCACGTCGAGGTGGATCCGACCGTGAATCTCGTTTGCCTCGAGGCCGGTCTCAGACTTCAGGAGGAATTCAAGACTAGGTGTCGGATCAACCTCTCCGTGTTTGCCCAGGAAGCCATCTTCCACTCCGAGGACAAGCGAAAGGAGGAGGCGACGATCAAGCTGCTGCGTGAGGCAGTCAAGCAAGGTGGAGTCTCTTGCCTTGGATCGGCACCGTACGTCGAGAAAGGAGGTATGGAGGAGGAGAGGAGGAACATCGACCTCATTTTCGAAATGGCCAGCCAAGCCGGTCTAGACGTCGACTTCCACCTGGACTACGATCTCGACCCATCCAAGGAAACCAACATCTTCTACGTCCTCGAAAAGGCTCGGGCCATGAGCTGGCGAGTCAGAGGAGGAGCAAGAAGGAGGAGGGTCACCCTCGGTCATTGCACAAAGCTCTCCATCTTTTCCCAACAGGATCTGGACAGGCTGGAGGAAGAACTTTCGAGGAAGAAACGGCGATCGGATGAAACCAGGATCGGAGGAGGTCTTGTTCAAGGCGAGAAGGAGGAGGAGGAGGAGGAAAATCTGAAAGAGACCATCTCGTTCGTCTCGTTACCCAACAGCGATATCTACATGCAAGGACGATCCGAACCCTACCCTACCCGAAATCGAGCCACCTTGCCAGGCCTCGATCTCAAGGAAAGGGGGATCAAGGTCTCGGTTGGGATCAACAACATCAGCAACCTCTTCCAACCTCAAGGGGACTCGGATCCGCTGGCTCTCCTCCCTCTCCTCGTTGGACTCTGGCAATCCACCAGGCCGGCACACTTGGAGTCCCTCCTGGACATGGTCACCCTCTCTTCGCTCCACTCGGCTGGGTTCGACCCGGCCGACCCTCCTGTCGAGTGCACCGACATGAAACGATTCGCGACACGACCGGACTCGTACCGCAACGCCACCATCCTCGACGCCTGCTACGACCTCGCTTCCGCCGTCCTCTCCCCAACCTACGGTCGCATCACCATCTTCCAAGGAAGCATCGTCTCAACCAGGAAGGTTCAAAGCTGGCTCATTCTGGAATGAAAGGCAACACTCCCTACACATTTCTCTCTCTCCCATCTGAAAGTCGGTGTGGCCAGGCAAAGGCAAGGGAAGAGGGAGGGGGGGGG